>JAFBJT010111841.1:11682-18697 GCA_016785325.1 Chascanopsetta lugubris
TTCTTGCCGGCATCTTACCCTCCGCTCGCCTGCGTGCCATCTCACATCCACTCCCCTCTGCCTGCCCTCTCATCACGCTGTAATCTCTCCTATCTTCAGTCGCACTGTCTGCAGCTCTTTGTCTGGCTATTTAAACACATGCTTTGTTTCACTGCTATAAAAAGAAGTTCACGTTGCCAAAGCAACTTATTGACACCAACTGTGATACATATAATACAGTCCAAATCATTGAGAACATTTAGGCAGACAGGCAGTCATTCACTGCCTGACACTATTAACGTTATTTCTTCTCACCTTCTAAAAATCTGTTGTTCATAAATGTTGAGTCTGAACCTGAACCGTGCCTCTGTCTGCTTGACCTTCTCTCACTCTCTCCCTCTTGATTCTGCCTCCTTTGTCTGTGCGTCCTGGCTGCTCTCCTACATTTGCCTGAACAAACAGCCGAGCCACAAAAACACCTTCATCTGCATCTGCATCTCTCCCTGTGGCCTTCTTCCCCTCCCTCATTCCCTCCATCCTCCCGCTCTTCCCCCCGTTTCCCAGCCACCCGTCCCCATAATGCAGCATTTAATCGCTTCTGTTCCGGCATCAGCCCCGTCATTACTTTATTTAATTTCATTTTTCAAAGTCCTTGAAAGCCCCATTTCCGTTTTTGCTCTGCCCCCTGCACAGCTTCGATCTCTGACTATTTCAAAAACCCCACTGTTCCATCCACACATCTCCGCCTTTACTCTCCCCGTCTGCCGTCCCTCTCTTTTTCACAGCACTGTCACACATGGCTGACTCCAACATGGAGACGGGTGCACGGCTCCAGCTGCACTGTCCAAATCAAAAAATCCAGATAAGCGTGTGTCTGTGTGTGGATTGATGTGTGCATAAATGTTTGCCCACCAAAGCACCTGTTATATGCAAGAGCAAACAGGGAGAGAGTGACTGTCTGGATGTGCGCGCGCGTGTGTGTGTGCGTCTGTGTGTTAAGTATATTTGCACATGTGAAAACATAACTGTGTGGGCACTCAACAAAGAGCATGTGCTGTGTGTATAGTTCTTTTTATTCAGAGTCAGATTGGAGACTCGGCACCTGTTGTGTGAATGTTGCTATTACTGCTCAGTCTTTATTAAACCCCATCCAGCTGTGTGTGTGTATAAGTGTGTAAGTCTTTACTTGTGTGTGTGTGTGTGTGTGTGTGTGTGTGTGTGTGTGTGTGTGTGTGTGGGGGGGGTACCCAAAGCATCACTGCTCCATCGCCCCCCCGCCCCCCCGCCCCACTCCTCTTCCGCCCTCCTGCCCTCCAGCTTGAGTAGCCCCTCCTGGGATATCATTACTACCTCCACCTGGCTCACTCCTCATCTCCCTCATCAGACCAGCCCCTATACTCCCGCCCCGTCACATCTCTGTGCCCACACACAGGGAGATTGTCCACGGACACGGACACGGACACACACACACACACACACACACTTGCTATGCGATATAAAAGCGAAAAGCCCTTGCAATTTATACTTAGTCTAAATATATCACAGTCACACCTGGTTATGGAATAAGTGGGATGCAAAAACAAAAAAATGATCTTCATAGAAAAAAGATTGATTGAATTTTCCCAACAAAAACATTGCAATAAAAAACAAAACAAAGGTGTTTGTTTTGTCAACCACATCAGGTTGAGCTTTAAAGCCACACTGACCCCTGCTGGTGAGAGTGACAACAACAACAGAAAGGCAGGGGATGGTGTCAATCCCCGCATCTCCCTGAAGCTGCGACAGATTGAGTGAAAACACGTTGGAGGAAGTGACTCATTTAGAGGCTAAATATTTAAAAGCGATGTTAATGAGAAGTGCAGTCTAAATGTGCAGCGGAGGTGACGCCATTTTATTTAAAAACTCGGCTTTGATGTTGATCTCCTCGGCTGAGTGGAGAGGGGATGGGTTGACGAGGCACTGGCTCCGGATGGGATTGACTGTAATGGTGATGATAAGACACTTCCACCTTGTTAAGTTGGGCTCTGTGTCTGTTCGCTGCGCTCTCAGAAGTCTTGAGTATGCCCCACTGTCGGTTTGCAGCCACTTTCATTCCGCCTGCCCATTCCGACTCCATTAGACTCCGTTTCCTCCCGTCCATCTGCCTCTCCGTCGGTTAACTCCCTCTCTTGTAACAGCTCTGTCTGTCTCCTCGTGACGTTTGCTGGTTCTCTGGCGCCGTGTGGGCAGTCGAGCAGAACTCGCTGCTTCTAAAAAAAACCCTCTGCTGCTCAGGAGC
This sequence comes from Chascanopsetta lugubris, assembly GCA_016785325.1. Lineage (NCBI taxonomy): Eukaryota > Metazoa > Chordata > Actinopteri > Pleuronectiformes > Bothidae > Chascanopsetta > Chascanopsetta lugubris. The sequence continues at coordinate 13,940 of JAFBJT010111841.1, forward strand.
TTCTCTCCGGCAGCACAGAAGACTGGAGTCGTCAAAATAAAAGTCCAAACACACACGTTTGATCATTAGTGATTCTGTGTAGGTGATTGTTCAGCAGGTCGTGCATTCACAAATCGCTCCCAGGCCGCCCATTCCTCATGGTTTACAGGAAGAGGCGGGGTTAATGCGGTTCAAACATCTGGTGCACTTAACCAGACATCAGAGGTTGCGCTGACATTGGCTGGTAATTGCTGGTGCTGCTCATATAAAGCTCGTCAGATGTTGGCACCATTAAAAAGAAGCATTCTGACCTGGTGTCGCAAAACAAAGCCCCGAGGCTTTGAGGCCCAGTCACCTTGCGCAGCCACATGTAAATTCACTAAATCCTGATTTGTATTTGGATCGGCACAGAACTGCACTCTCATAAATATCAATCCCCTCAGCCTGCAAGATTTTCTCTCCATGAATGATCATGAAGGAATAATCTTTATATCACTCTCGGAGAAATCGACCATCACACAGAAAATCAGAAACTGCAGTTTTCAGGGGAAAACAAGATTCAGGGGAAATTATTTCAATTATTTTGTTTTTGGAAATTGAATTGAAATGAATCCTCTTGGATCAGTTATTGGTGTACGATCACACGGTTGAGCTGTTCATTCATAGTCATATCCACAGCGAGTCCTCTCCACGAGGCTGCCATGTTTTTATAGTAGCCAAGGAGGGACAAACTTAACACCTTCTGAGTTTTAATGCTAGCTGAAGGCTACAACAAGGTTCTCCTACACGTTTGGAAGGGCAAGGCTGAGGTGAGGGCTGTTTAGCAGCAACATTCAACTCCATCCCGAGACGTCACAAAATCCTACACACTGCACCTTTAAAGAAAGAGAAATGAATCATCCATCTTCCCCCCGATCTGGATCGGCACCAAAGATTGCGGTTGCAGGATATCTGCTTTACATCAACCGGCCAACAACCAAACAAACAAACAGACCGACACGACAAAAGATAGAGCCGGGGTTGAAAACAGAACCTCCCTGGAAGATTTCATTAAGACAAGTGCTCTGATATCAAGTGAACATATAGACTGAAGAGCGGGAGGATGCACGGGCAGGTGTGTAACCCGATAAGAGCTGGCAGACACAGATGGATGGGCAGGCGGTCTGGCAGTCAACAGCCAGGAACCACAATCACAGCACAGCTTGGCAAAACGACTCCAAACTACCAAGTGGTGGCACAGCTCTGAGGTCGCTGCGGCATTGTCAAGTTTAATTCTACTTTTTCGGTTGTGTATTATGGAGATGAATGCTGAGTGTGAGGTAATAAACACAAGGCAAATTGTGGCGAGTGCCTCAAAGGGAATTCTTAACCTCATATCAGCAAAAGAGACAGATGCTGATGACGGGCAGGACTTGGTCTTCAACACTCGCTTCAAGTTGCCGGCTATCACTTTCAGTCGTTCACTCGATCGGTGTTTTATGTTGATGTGATTTTAACCAAGACGTAAAACCTGGAGGGTAAACTTTGAGAACCGTAGCAAGAAGCTTCACTCGACTTTGAAGTCGTCCTTCAAAACATGATGGATGACTGATTATAAAGTTTGAGGAAAAAACGATCGAGAAAGACAAAGCGCAGCAAAGACAGAATTATCTAGAACAGCTTGAGACAATACAATTACAAAGCGACTTGTAAAGCATGTTTTGCTCCATAAGACGGAGCAGAGACGGTCCAATGCCATCAGTTAAAATCCAGAGAACGTCTTCCTCAGAGGGAAGGAGTGATGGCATGTGACGGGGGGGGGGGGGGGGGGGCCGGGGAGGGGGTTTTTTTTTTTGGGGGGGGGGGGGGGGGGGGGGGGGGGGGGGGGGGGGGGGGGGAGACCTGAGATAGTGTTTTCATTTCGAGATGAATGATGACGAACAGACTCACTGACAGATTGCGTCAGTCGCACAAGATGCACAACCTCCCCCACAAATATTAAACAATAACTGTGGAAGTTCTGACACCACTCGACTGTGGATGTTGCGGGGATAGACAGACAGAGACGTGGATGAGCTCCGGAGGAGGCAGGAGGCAGATTGTTGTTGTCAGTCAGATTGATGTGTTCAGAGACTCGTCCCATATGAGTTAATGACTGAACAACCAGGCGGAAATATGTCTACACAACAAAGTGAAAGTGTAAATGTGTGACACAGCAAGTTTAATGAAGTTTCAATCATTTAGTGCTGACATGGACAATGTGATTTAGACGAGGTATGGATGGTTGGATGGATGGATTCATGGATAGATAGACAGGCCTCTTCACTGCATGTTTCTAAGTCCTTTCTGAAAACTCACCTCATCTCTTTGGCACCGGCTACAGTGTTGATTTTCATTTCAGTTGAATCCAATTCTATGTTCATTTTTATTTCGTTTACTGCTTTAACGGTTTAACTGCATGCTTTTTATCCGTTTGCTGTATCTGTAGTCCATCTCTTTTTCGATACAGCACTTTGGACCTATATGGTTGCTTTAAAGTGCTTTTAAAATAAAGTTGGATTGCATTGGATTGGATGTGGACAATGTACATTTTACCCCTTGAAATTGCCTTGATAGCTGAGCAGTGCATCCCATGAGCAGGTTACATGCATTTAAAGCAGTAAACCTCCCTCTTACCCTCATTGCCATTTCAGAAGAATGATCGTTCTTATTATCCAATGCAATAATAGCCTGCCATTAGAGTCTGGCTGAAGCTTTGTGAAACAGTGTGTCTGTGTGGAAATGATCTTGTGTCCAGTGTGGAGACGAGGTTATGTACATATGACAAGTGATTACTGAAGAAATGTGAATCGATTCCCGACGCCTTTGTTGGTAAAGTGCTCAATCAAGTCGACGTACCTGGGACCTTTGGTTGTGCATGAATGGCTGTCGTTTGGTACAATGACGTCCATCTTATTACTGTCAAGATTTCTGAATCCAGCTTTAGGTCGGAGCTGTATGAAAGATCAACCCCCTGTATCCCAGCACCTCATTAAAATAGACTTTCCATGTTTTCCTGTGGGTTGAATAGGTCCTTTGTTTAATACACGGAGGAAGGGGCACATCTCGTCTTAAATTACTTGTTTGTACTTCCTGTCTGAGCTGCGGTCACTGCGGTGGACAGATCAATCATCGACCAATCACAAGAGACTGGGCCGACGGACCAATCAAAGCAGCTTTTCTCTGAGGGAGGGGCAGCAGCTCGACAGAGTGTTTCAGGAAGAGAGTGCAAACAGGAGTAGGGGCTGTGGACACTATGAGGAAACAACTCGATTCTTCAGGCGTCTGAGGCCTCGACCTGACCCCCCCCCCCCCCCCCCCCCCCCCCCCCCCCCCAAAAAAAAAAAACAAGTATGACAGGTCGCCTTTAAATAACTAACCAGGAGTTGTACAACAAAGGAACTTCACAAATAGATTAAATACCTCTGGGAACTCCAACAATGACTCAGCTTTTGTTCTCAAACTGTAAAATGGACCTGGAGTAAAGTGATATTGACTTGTTTACTAAGCCTGACTCATTACACAGATCCCTGATTGCACAATCCATTGTTGCTGTATCCGTGATGTCATGAGTCCCCAGTCATCACTGCTACAGACCGCCGGTCATTTGTTTACATAGAATGTATGAATAATGAAGGTACTGTTTGTCCATATCACATCAAATTGGACACCACACTTCCGTGGGCCCGTAAACCCTGAGAGTGTGACTGCATCAAGATGAATGGCCCTCGAATCAGACAGACAGAGGATTCTGGAACCAATGGGCTGAGCTCATTTGAGCCACTTGTCATATCACAGTTACTTTCTACCAAACACTGAGGAATCAAAATTCAAAATAAAAATGTTTCCAATATTGATTCCTTCCTCCTCTCTGCTCTCACTCACTCTTTTTTTTTTTTTGGTTTCCTTGACTTTCACTTTCATCTAAATCAATAGCTGCGTTTATGGCAAAGACCGGGCCAAGTGAAGAGTCTTGCTCCAGCGCTGAAACGATCAACCTCCGACCCCCAATTGTGTTCAAGGCTGTGAGCCACAATAACAATTCACAAATGTTTGTTATAGACTTTTTAAGGAGCGGGGGCTCCCCTTAACCACTCTCCTGATCAAATTCAGCCAAATAGCCTGATATCCAGCGTGGGGCCCGAGCAGAGATTAAAGTTCGATCTGTGCTCCTAACACAGCACCGTGGATTCCATGAACAGCCTCATCGGGCAGGACATGAGGATTCATTCTGTCCCGGGGGGATTTCTTTGTCCTGTGGCCTTGTCTGGCAATAAGGTAACGAGGGACCAGATTCAGATTATCTTTACATTCATTGCCGTATCATACCCTCTGCTTTTACAGGCGGTTCAGATTTGAAATGACCAGAGCTCTGGATTAACATATTCTATTTCCACCTCATCCTCTTTGTAAGTGCAGACATGAACACGTGCAGATATTTAAATAGAACCTTTCTCCTGACCTTGTACTTCACAGACCAAAAACAGTTGAGTTGACTCACGTGGTGAAGGCCGGGTTGTACTTGGCTCCCAGGTAATACGAGTACAGGTTGAACATGCCGATCATAAAGGCCACGAACACCATGATGAAGATGACCATGAATTTGAAGATGTCTTTGACGGTGCGCCCCAGAGAGATCTGCAGCGGGCCGAAGCTCTCGTTGGCCGGCAGGATGTAGGCAATGCGGGAGAAACTCAGCACGACGGCGATGGCATACAGGCCCTCCGAGATGATTTGGGGGTCGGACGGACGCCACTTGTT
>JAFBJT010111844.1:11243-39894 GCA_016785325.1 Chascanopsetta lugubris
GACCATGTTTCTCATGGTCCACATCATCTCTAGATGTGGTTTCACTTCAGAGGAAGATCAGTCTCAGAGGGAGAGGGAGAGGGAGAGGGAGAGGGAGAGGGAGAGGGAGAGGGGGAGAGAGAGAGAGAGAGAGAGAGAGAGAGAGAGAGAGAGAGAGAGAGAGAGAGAGAGAGAGAGAGAGAGAGAGAGACCCTGCTCCGCACAGCTGTTTTCATTACAGCTGTGGTCAGTGTCACCACCATCCGGAGACAAGTTCAGATGTGGGAGTGGAGATGAATAGGAAAGAGTTGCAATCGCTGCTCCACTCGCCTTGAGACCACAGAGTGTGTGCGTGTGCCTTTTTGGAGAGGGAAGATGCATGATAATGTCTTCTTAAAAGGATGAAGAGTAACATCTGTCTCACTCTCTGCTCCTTTACTTTAAGTATTTGCTGATTAATGGAAATGTGGTCAAATGTACTACATTAAAATTTTGCATTTTGAGTGTCACATGATAGGATAAAAGACATAGATACACACATTTCCACCATATGTGAGTGCAGGTGATGTCAAAGATCAAAGCGGAGCCTCATATAATAATGCTGTCGATTTACTGTGCCACAGGGAGCGCACATAAACAGGATGGAGGTGAAAGGTTCACCACTGCTTTTTCCTCTATGTGACCCTGACCATCAGCTTTAACTTTGTGATAATGATTTGGAGGCTGAAGCTCAGCCTGAGATGGCTAGATTTCTTTTTATGAATAAACAAGAACCTGCAACATTTATGGGATTACACGTGTAGAAAATTGCACTATTAAATAAATTCATTCTAATTTAAAGGCCCCGCAGGGCAACACTGAGCAAAGCCCCCGCGCACTGTTTCCAGCTGTTTTCATATGGTTGGTGTTGGGGCGCTCGCACTTTGAGAGTTACTTGTAATGCAGTGAGCACATCGGTTGCACCCAACACAAAAACATTAGCCTCATAAAATGGCTCAAACTTGTTTTTGAACTTCTCAAGGAAACAAGATATAAAACAAATCTCTACCAACCCTCTGAAACAAATAAAAAGTAAACAGAAACCTGAAATAAACCAAAGTTGACATAAACATAACTAGAATTTTGCATTTTATCCCGATCTTAAACGAATGAAATATTTGTAGCTACAGGCCGTATAACTGTCAGGGTTTTTTGCTTGTGTAAAAGAGGGAATTTGCTCCAGCTGCTGGAAAATAATTTTCCTTCCAGCTGCAAGGACTTCATTATTTATCCATGCTGATGCGTCACATCCTGACTAAGAACAGTTACCGTAGACATTGTCAATCACATAGAAATCATCTGTGGAGGGGCTTTACTGCCAGAGAGCGTCATTACTCAAAAAGTAAATATTGTCAGCGGCGTCTGTGGGCTGTATGGGTGTCAGGGTGGAAAGTGATCCAAAATGGTAGATCACAGATCAGACGGTGGAGGAGGAGGAGGAGGTAAATGACTCACTCCTCCTACTGAGGAGGAAAAATGCAATTTTGGTCTTTTCAAGGGGAACTCTTGATTTGACACATCAAAGTCTGCAGGTGCACATGTGAAACAGAGTCTTTAGTAGCCCCTGTGGGAATCGAGTGATGTCTGATGAATTGCTACTGGTGACATCATTTGAAGCAGTGGGACTGTGAGTTTTGAAAATGAAAAATATCTTAAATTGGATCTAAAAAGTGGCCGGACTTCCAGAGTAATGGAATCTGTTCATCATCTCTACTTCAGGCAACGGGTGTTGGGAGACCAAGTACGTCTCAGAGAGTCTTCTCGACTGTCTCGTTTGTCCTTAGTCTGACTGCCCATGGACTCAAACTGTGGCTGTAGCTGTGATACAGGGATACATTATGTCAGCAACTTAATATAGTTTTACAATGACATTTGTTGCCTAGATAACATTTGCATTTTATTCTACCGTCTAATAGTTCTGGCACTTGCATGTTCATATTTAGCACTCATATCCAGTATTGACCCGTGTCTCTTTCAAGGGGCAACCTCCGGTGCAGACGGTTGAAGCCAATAGGGAAGTCGAAGAACTTGCAGTTCATAGGGTGGCCACTTGAGGCTGGCTCCAAAATCATCAGACTCCTATGTTAAAATGACGTAGATCAACTTGAGAGGGGAATCTAATGTTTAAAGGTCTCAAAGCTGTTCTTACTCACATTTTTATTTTATTGACATTTGTAATTGTGCATAATTAAGGCCATGGCCTCTTGACTGACACCTGGGCCGACCTGGCACATACCGCAAGTGATGCGACAGCCCCGTTTTTGGATGAACCAGGAAATAGGAGTTAGGCATCGCCCATAATTTGCTTCATAAGCACTCTGCACGGGTGATGTTAAGGACCCCATGCCCATGTTTATATACAGCATATATGGTCCCTTTCAATGAATAAACAAAAGAATGGAAAACTAGAATGGCATCCGGCACAGCTTCACCAAACATCCCCTTAGATTGACATACACAGTACACACATTTTGAATTATTATTGAAAATGGCAAATAAAAAACTAAATATTACCCAAATCCACAAAGAATTGTGATAGTTTGTTGTGTGATCCAAATCAAATCTCTCCACTGATCCTTAACCTAAATCAGTTCAGTTGTGTTTGTGTAATCTTGTTCTCAAACTCACAAAGCAAAGACCAAAGAAAGTTCAGTTGAGGTAGTTCATTTGATCTGCTAATTCCACCATGTGTTCTGAACCAGGTATTAACATTAACCGAGCCCTGCAGTACAAATTAGAGGGATAAAAGGAAGAAGAATAAAGAGACATAAGCCTGAGACTTGCCACGTCCGACCTCGTCTTTGTTAACAGTTTCCAGTTTGGTTTGCTGTTCCACCGTCTGTTCTGCCTCAGCCTCCTGCTGCTCTCCGATGCCTCACCCCACTCTGCTGCCTGCCTCACTAAACCCTTCCAGGGCCACTGCCAGAATCCACCATCTCCCCAGCGTAAGCCATCAGATCCATCTGCAAAACCTTTTACAGTCAATTGTCCTGAAAACCATTTCTGCTCTTCTGGTTTATGTTTGTCTTTAAACTGAACTGTCACAACAAGCATGCGCAGGCTGCGTTAACTGCTCTAGAACGGTTCATGGGTGTGTCTCATGTAGAAGCCAGGTTTTACCAAGTAAAATGTGGAGAGTAAAAAAAAAATGCACGCTTTGATCCTTATGTCTTCGAGAGAAACTAACCTCATTCTCCAAAAATGAGGTTAAGATGTTACAAAACAGTTTTCCCATTTACTGTCTGGATCGTGCCCAGAGACTAATGTTTTTACTATAGTATATGAAGATAGACGTAGTGTCGGTGACATCACCCGTTGCTTTCTGCAGAGTGCATATGCAGCAAATTGTGGGCGTGGCCATCTTGCCAGTGCCTAACTCCTCCTGCTTCCTGGTTCATATAAAAATGCGCAAAGATGTGGAATAGATACAGAGCTGGGGATGAGCCCATGGTGCCGTCGCATCACCCGCTGTACGTGCTCAGTGTCAGGCAAGAGGCCACGCCCTTAAATATGCACCTTTTCAAATGTTGATCAAATAAGAATAAGCTACTTAAAAAACAAACAAACCATGTCAAATTAACATCATGTGACTGATGACTGACCTCTAGGGGTGAAGTTGCATGTTGTAGCCATCATCTTCACTCTTTATCTTCACAAGAGAACCTACGGTAGAGCTCAGTCGTCATTAAAACATATTAAAAAATGTTTAATATGTCCACTTTTACGACTGTAAAAAATGGCAGGCTCCATAGAGAGGACGCGCTCCTCATGTAAATAGACATTAATTTGCTCTTTTTCGGGTAATGGAAAAAAAATAAAACATTTACGTGATTATAAATTCATGAAAAACTCAGTCATTGTTTTGTAATGTTTTTAGAAGTGACAAAAATGACCAAAATCGTACTTGTTTCATTCGCCTCTAAAGTTGACTATTTTAACGAGTCTATGGGGATTTGCTCCCTTTTGGGAGCCTACGGTGGTCAGCTTGTGAACTGCAACTTTTTCCACTTCCTTATGTGATTCATCCGTCTGCTTTTACACACTGAAGCTCTACGTCTAATAGCTGCAGTGGGCTCCCACGGAGGTGGTCAGGGTGGATGGGGCCCGGGTGGGCAGTCAAACAAGGAAGAGGGGGGATTCCACATAGTTCACTTAATGTGTGAATCATCCACCATGGTTACAGTGTTGTGAAGTGAAGTGGTGTTTCATGTCTCCCTGGTACCTGAAACAACATGCCCCCCACCAGCATAGCCCCACTTGTGGTTTTATTGGTGGGGCTGCTGCCGCTAACGACGACATATAGAACCCGATGACAGATTCACACCTGCAGATAAATAGATGGTTGAGGGCAAAACTAACACCCGGCCCCCAAAACACACAGCCACTTGAAAGTGTGTCAGCCTAAGTGTGGCTGCCATGTCGATCGGGGTAAACCTCCCACACAGGAGAAAGATTAAAGGTTAAAGAAATGTCTTATAGAATATCTTTATTGAGGTAATTGAGGGTTTGTGCAAAGGAAGAAATTACAGGTATGACAAGCCACTGCACCTGTAGGTGCAGATACATAGAAACTTCATGTCTCCTTTCAGGAAATCTCTTAAAAGGGGCCAAATCTAAACCAGCCCGTCAGCGAGATGTATGTAATAATGTTCCTCACACAGTTTTTACTCCATTTCACACAATTATGTGCCGGGATTTCCATTTTATGTGTCGCTCCGTTTATGGGAGCTGTGCATCTCTACATGTGGAACCAATTTGCTGCGAGGTAATGAGTTTCACAGGTGGCTGGAGTCGTTGCGTGCTGCAGTGAAGACAGAAACAGGGCAGATACTGCAACTTGGCTGCGATTACCTCTATTGTTATGGAGGGCACATAACTGTGTGCCATTTTTCCTTCCTATATTTTTTTTATTAGTAGATGTAAGAAGAGTGACAAGATGTGAGCGGTTTAAAAAAAAAAAGGTTTGATTCCATTTCATTTTAAATGTGCAGTGTGTAAGATTTCTGTCATTTTTGTCACTTTAAAAAATATTACAAAACAATTGCATACAGACATTTTCATCAATTCAAAATCACCTAAATGTTTTCTTCTTTTCCATTACCCTTAAATGAGCCCATTAATGTCTATTTACATGAGGAGCGGGTCCTCTCTATGGAGGCCGTCATGTTTTTCCAGTAGTTAAAGTGGACACGCTAAACATCTTTTGAGTTTTAATGACAACTGAAGTCGACCATAGGTTCTCCTGCATGTTCAGAAGGGTGAGGCTGAGGTGATGGCTACAACATGCAACTTCACCTCTAGATGTCACCAAATCTTACACACTGCACCTTTAACAAAAAATAAAGATTGTGTCTGTATTAATCACTGAATGGTAGTTTCTGTGTTCAGTAGGGCTACAGCATGTTACACGTGCACATAAAGTGCACTCGCACACGATTGCTGGTGATGTGTGTCTGTGTGAGTCCACAGATGTTTCGAGGCCATTGCAGAGTAAAATGGAGAGGTTCAGCCTCGGGAGAGAGGGAAAGAAACGAGAAGGGGGAAAATGGAATATTCTGTGAATGAGTCACAGTGTGTGAAGGGCGGAGTGATGTCAGCCCAGTCTTCACAGCTGAGATTGTGTGTGTGTTTGTTGGGGGTGGAGAGTGGTGGTGGGTCGGGGGGCGGGGGGGGCACCGTGAGTATCACTGGGGCCTTCTGGACCCAAGCTGTTGTTTTGAGCACCGGCTGATACAGTTACAACCACACACGCATTCACACAGGGAATAAAAGCAAGTCAACCACACACGCTTCTAACTGCCCTGTGCCTGTTTGTCATCAGCAAGGTGGACAGTGTGTCGCGGAGCTGTGACTGAGGTCACTCCAACTCAAACTGTCACGTCAGATTGTTGCTATCAAAAGCTAAATACGTGATTTGACATGATTATTCTGTTTCTTTATGGAGAAACTGATGAGAACTTGCACCCCCAGCTTTCCAGTTTATGTTGTTAGTTGTATTTGAACTGTCATACTGGCAAGTCATGGAGTTAATTTCACCCTACATAGGAATATGTCGTCTATCACATTGTGTTGCAGTGGTCAAGGAGACAGGATTTGTGTCTGAAACTTTGACCTCATTTGAATCAAATTCCTCTCCAGTTGTGGCTCAGGATCACATGGGCAGGCCAGATGTTTCAGGTATTCTCTCGGCTGAGGAAGTGGCAGAATGCTTCATACTTATATTGTGTGGTGTGCAGTCACAGCAGAGAAATTGATATAGATTCCAATGATGAGGAGAAGTCAACGCACGATATGAGAACAGTAGTATTTCCATTGTTTACATTTTTATCAGTGCATATAAAGATACATTGAATCGTTTTGGGGAATGGATGAGGGGTAAGAGAGAGGAGAGGGAGGCGGTGGGCCTCTGTCTACAAATGTCAATACATAATTTCCTTATTAATCCAGTCCTGTCAATCAAAGTGGCTCTAACTGAAGTCCATTGAAGGAAGGCTCATCCTCTTGACTGCATCAATCTCGCTGCACATCATCATCTTACGTTTACTCTGTGAACTCGTCTCTGGACAGATGTGATGGCGTGAGCGCTCCGACATTATTCATTATCTGTTTGAATATTTGCTCCAATTCAGATTATACAAGCTCTCACAGAAACATTCGTTGGTGTGCGTCCGCTCGGAAAACAGGAAAGTTACACAGCTGCATTTCATACTCTTACAAAGCAGAACGATGACTTGACTTGGCTCGACCCTTTGACGCTACAAAATACAAGTTGTGTGGAAATCAAATCAGCTAATAATCCAAAATGGCAGGGAACCGTTGAACAACATTAGACACATTCTTGCATCGAGTGCATCTACTGTTCACCCATGTGTGTGTGCGTGTGCGTGTGTGTGTGCGTGTGCATGTGCATGTGTGTGTGCCACATTTCCAAGTCATCAGTGACTGAAGGGAAGTAGGGGAAAAGCAGGATTTCCTCCAGGAGGACGCTGACGTGCTGTAGGCACAGGCACCAGTGCCAAAATAAAATAGTTTGAACAACGTCCAACTGTTGTGCTATTGTGGTTTTTAATGGATAATTCATTCGGAGGTCCCGCTGAGACTGCAGTCAATGAGTCACTTCACCACTGACCCATTTCTGTTCATCGTGCCGTGAAGAGAACCAGGATCGCTTTTGTTTCTCACCAAGAGAAATTATATTTTATCTTCCACTGTCCCGCTTTAATGACTTTACTCTGCTCTCTGTCTTCTTTAATCCTCCTGTCATCTTCGAGAGGAGGCGCAATGACATCATAATGCTGCCTTTAAATTCCACTCTCCTGCTAATTGCCGTCGCTTCGGTCGTCCCTGTTGACCTCCTCTGTTACTGGGTGTTTAAACCTTTTACTTTATTTACGAAACAAAGAGTGAGGACCTCGTCAGCGAACTTGTCAGGACCCACTTTTTAAATTTCCTCCCTGCTTCTGTTAAATCTCCTCACCTCTGCTGTCCCAGCTTTTTTCCATTCATCAGCTGGAAGTTGACACACATGCATTGTTTTTGTCTCAGGTCCAGAGCAGGTGTATTGATGCAGTCACAGAGACTTAATGGATAAGGCTGTTTTTAAGAAAGAGTTGAACTTTGTTTTTAACTCTTCACTGTTGTTGCTGAAAGTGCTGACCTATGAGGAAATGTACAAACTGCTTATGTACAAACTGGCGCCAAAGGCTTGAGCCCATGGCTTATCATAAATCATGAGGGGGGAGGTGATTCTTTAACTTTTAACCTCCTGGCTGATGGGAAGTCACCAAGGCCATTACGCATTAACAGCATCACTTGTTTTAAGGAGGCACAGCGGAAATTTGCTAATGAAGAATGGTTGGACTCACTCCCAGGAGCTGTTCTTTAATCAAATTATGTAGCAGGTCATGATTCTATCACAGTCTAGCCAACGATTTGTTGTTTAGCATCAGCTGCAGCTCTACAGTTGGTTCATCAGTTTTCTGAGGTTATAAAAACTGATGAAACAGTTTTGTCTATCAGATTGAGCAACATCTTGCATCTTAGATATTGATTTGATTATTAGTTTGCTCAAATACTATTATTTGATTAATTGGAAAGGAGGAGTTGGTGTGGTTCAGGGGAAACCCAGTACATATTTGCCTGAATCATGTTAAGGTTATTAATCAGGAGCTGTTTTTGTTTGTTTGGTTCACTGTCTTTTACATTATGAAAGAGGATGTTATTCAGCATATGTATAGGTTTCTCACTAAATAGAAATGGGCCTTTATGATACAAACTTACAAACTATACAAACTATGGCAAAACAATTACATGTTGACATTTCTATGTATGTTTTGTCTCCATTACCCTTAAATGAGCTATTTAATGTAAGAGGAGCGGGTCCTCTCTACAGGGGCTGCCATGTAGTTACAGTAGGTCAGCGTGGACATACAAAACATCTTTAGAGTGTTAACAACAACAACTGAGAGTTACGATTGGTTCTCCTGCATGCTCAGAAGAGTGAGGGTGAGGTGATGGATACAACATGCAACTTCATCACTAGCTGTCAGCAAATCTTGCAGATGGTGCCTTTAATGTTGTGCAATTTGACACTGATCCAATTAAAACTCAAAGCTGGTGGATTCTGGAAAAGCAAGAACAGTTATTCGCTTTTGTTTTGACAAATCTTTGTTCCCGTTAAGCTCTTTGCTCCCAGTGCTGTGACTCTGTTTGATAAAAACGACTTATTGAAATGTTGGCTCTCTGTTCTGTCCATCTTGTTTCCACTAACATGGAGGACATCGGATTCATAACCTACCCACCAGGTGGTGATCGAGTGTTTTTTGGCCTCACCTTTAAAAACTTCCATGTCGTTCATCTTGTATACAGTTGATGTCTGGAACACATTCCCATCACTTCCTCTGTTGCTACTAAAACTGCTTCCTGTGCCACCCCCTCCATATTGATATATTACTAGAGTAGTGAAACAAAAGCAGGAACAAGAGGTGAGATCAAAAAGTGCACTGCGAGATCCCAGGAGAGTGTCTGTAGGGTATCAGCTCCCGTCCTGATGTTTGTGTCGGACGCCCCTGAAGATGCAGATTTACTACTTTGTCCTGCGTTGACATAAATTCATGCCCTGATGATGTCATCCCCTTATCTGGCCTCTATCCAAAACCACACCTGCACCGAGGGGAGGCCAGAGATGTGAGCTGTGCTGAAAGCGTCCTGAGCTGCTGTGACGGCCGTAATGAAGACATGCACATCCGCAGTGCATGAACAGGAGTCTCTCTGACGGACGCCTTTGGCCGTCAGCCAGAATAGTGCCTGTGGGTCATGGCACTGCAGGGGTGTTGAGTGAGCGACACAGAGGCGAGGAGCATCCTGCCTGACATGTGTGCACGTGATACACTGTTTGATCTGAGCTCTTCTGAAAACACTGCGCTGGAGAACACTGAATGTGGCTCTGCTTCGGCCTCACTTTGAAGACTTGTGCGGAAAACTGCTGAAAACGTTGCTGGTTTTCTTCTGTTTATGAAACTGCAAGTGTCTGTTAGCAATACAGGGCACCATCGCCACCTACTGTAAGGGAGTGTGAATAGACAGCACTCCGATGCATACAAAAAAACACTGAAACCACTGAAAGTGGCTCCACCACCCACCTTTGGGTCACAACCCACCAGTTGAGAATCACTGGTTTGCAAGATGTAAATGTTCACTAGCAGTGTCTTGGTATGTCTACTTGCACAGATACTGCTGCTTGCGTACATTATTGTTGTAGTGTTTATGAGATGTTTCTGGGTAGTAACATTTGATGTTGGGTAGTGCACCAACAACACCAATCCTGTGTATTATTCCTTTAATGGGAATTTCAAACCTCGGCAGATGCATGAGTGCATTTCTCATTTCTGCAAAACTGAGTCCTGCTGTAATGCCTGTATTGGTATGTTTTATGTCTGGTCATACTCTCATTTAAAAGTAGATATCACAGGACTTTTTCAAGGGATGAAGTCCACACTTTTGTTCCTGATTGATGCTCGTGCTTTGACTCTGGCTGAAAATGGAGGAAAACTATATATCACAAGTCTAACCTGTCTGCATTGATGTAAATGAGAGTTGAACCTCTTCTATCTGGTCGCCAGCTGACTTCCAGCCACATCCACATGTATCTATAACCTGTCATGTCCTATTACTCTGAAGGTTACACATCTGGTGTGTTATCTTCCTTCTTTGCTGTGGTTACGCTCACATCTTAAAACAGTGGAGTGACTCACCATACGATCAGCTTCAACCAAAACAGTGACACAGGCAACTAAACCACCCTATAAATATATATGTACTTGAGGTATCTCAGTTTGGCTTTGATCAGTGCATGTAAATCTGTGCTGTGTATTTCACTGCATCTCTTATTGGCGTCTAAGTATGTCACTGGTGCAGACAGCAGTGATATCATACCCCAGCTTCAGGTAGAAACACCCGGTTGTGCACATCTTGAAGATGTTTCCTGTGTTTAGACCTAAATCCAGGATTGTCATCATTGGGTTTGTGACGGTGTTTCCACATTCCAAAATTAACACAAAACATTGCCCTACATGCAGCTTGATTAGTCATCACCGCCTCCAGAGGTCTGAGGGTGACAGTCCTGTATGGTTTTGTGCCATCTTTCAAAAACAAACCTGCTATAAATGTTCCAGACAGCCCGGTAATTAACTTGTTATTTACGACACGTCTTCAGGAACATAACAGTAGATGCTCCAAATGACTAATAACTTATTTCAAGAAATTACTATTTTTCTAGAGGATCACTCTGTGTCGCTGACTTCACTGGTTACTTGAATTAGAATTTGTAGGCGGGTCCTATTCCTGTATGATTCATGAGGAGGGAGACATTGGTCACTGTCTGAGTACTTCAACATTTCTCTCTTTGACTTTGATGAGTTATAAAACCTCTTTCAAGGGTCATTCTCACTCTACCACTTTGTAATTGGATGTTCTTCTTGTTTGCAGGCATGTGGGCAGAATCGAAGATGAGTGAAACTCTAATGTCCCTGCTCACCACGGGTTCAGTAAGTGTTTCTATGTGGAGATTGTCTATTGTCCTTGAGTTTGCATTGGTTTTCCCATCATATTCTGGCCTTGTCCAAAGACATGTGGGTTGAGATTTAAAAGTTGCCTTTTTTCAATCATCCATTATCTATCATGGATCCTTGAGTTGTTAGTCCTAGTGTATCATTGAGTCATTATAGTTTTTCAGTAAGTAAAATAGGATTTGTGACTCTGTGTGAAAACACAACGATCAATGATGGCCATCCTGCTGTGCCCAACAACACCATTCGGACTTGGTCCTTGACACTATTGTAGAAGGGGGCGGCAGTGAATCAGTGGTTAGAGCAGTTACCTATGGAGGCAAAGGTCACTGGTCAAAATCGCACTTGGACCCTGCTGCAGTGTAACTGGCACTGACTCTGACACACCAATAGCTCTATGTGTATTAGTAGAAATACTCTGTGAGTGGTTAGATAGAATAGTTGTGGAAACGCTACTATTGTAGAAATGTGAGAAAATGCAGATGTTGTGAAACATTGGCACTTATCAATTAAAACATTTTGCAGCAAACAAAGTTAAATAAAACAGGCAGACAGAATAATGATGAACGCACCAGCAAACACTAACATAGATTCAGAAGTATTTATTTGTATATTTAAGTAAACTATCTAAATTGGTTGTTTATCTCTCGCCCATTGTCACTGGCTGTTGTTCACTCTTTGACCCTCTAAGGATGCTATGAATCCAGTGTATGTAATGGATGCATGAAAAATTTATTTTTATGTTTGATTACATTTTTCCATAGATTTGACCGATTATTTAAATGAAATTGTGTAAGTACATATGAACTTTATTTTGACAGTTGCACATTGCATATTGCTGAATAAGTAATAACTAATAATCAGTCATTAGTTTGCAGCCGAACCATAAAGGCTCCACTCCAACGACGATTTGTTTACTTAACAAATGGTATTTTAATTGGTAAAATTGTTGGTGTTGCACACCGCCTGTAAAACAAATGTGAGAATAATATAAATGAATAAGTACATTCATGGTAGCCCGTGAAAGCTGCAATAACGAGGAACATTTTTCAGCGTGTAAGTCTGTAAAAATATGATTCATCTGAAAATTCTCATGCCTCAGCGGGAAAATGTCATATAAACAATCCAATCTGCTTTTTATCTTGCATTGTAAAACTGAGGGATCTGGTAACAGTTTTACGTTTATTAGACCATGTGTGCTTTAAAGACACAAAGCACAAAGCAATTAAAGGAGAAGCATGCACCGACATAACACAACGAATAAACGAATAATATTGATCCTGTGAGCTGATACCTACGGGTTTCAGTCCTGCTGATGGTATTGGGCTGGAATGTGAACTCTTCACCCAGCCCGTCTATACATTTTCATGACCTTTGAAAACAATGAGCACAGAGTAGACGTTCACCGTTACTAGAGGAGAAACAAAAGATGTTTATCATCGGAGAGGAATCATATCAGTGATGGATGAATTGAAACCAGAAATCATGCATGATGTCTTTGGACAGACAACAATTGAGGGAATACCATGAATCTGACCTCATTTCACAGTTTGATCCAACGTTGGCAGAAATTTGAATAAGCAGATGTGAAGGAGCAGGGACACAAACAGGGTTTTATTTTTATTCTTTTACCGTTACTTACATGTAAGTAAGTAAGTAAGTAGGATGTTTTGACTCCTACACAATGGACCTTTAATGATCACTGTAACAGAGAAGAGGAAACTATTTCATATCAAAATTAAGAAAAATAGCACCACACAACTGCCTCTCTCTAAATGCAGCTGATGCAAAGCAGAGCTGAGCTGTGGCGTGTCTCTTTGTTTTGAATGGGTGGAACAGAGATAAAGCTCCATGTGAACATGAGCGCAGTTTCCACGGACAGATCTTTTATCACTCTCTCCTCAAGTCAGCTCAAATTCGATACAGCGGAACACTGTCTGCGCAGAGTTTGAACGCGAGACGCTATTGGACGAAAATATCCGACATATGTTTATGTTTTACTTTGAGAAATCCCCCTCACCCGCGGGTCTCCGACTGCTCGTCTTTCCCGACAGCGACAAGCTCCAGAACCGGCTGATATCGGCTTATCACTCTACGTTACTCCAGCATGTCTAATAATGAAGAGATTACAGGGATACACTTATCTCTTTCTCATTACCTTATCAGAGTTGTCAATAGTGACAAAATCCCCAGTATATTCAGGGAATAAAAACTGAAGACAAAAGCAGATTTAGAATATGAGTTGAGAAGTGACATATATCAATATTGGAATATTTTGTGTGAGTGTTTATGGGACGTTCCTGGCCATTTCTAAAGATGGCTTTGGCCACGCTATGGTTTGGAGTGTTGCCTCGGCTGACGGGTCTTGCTGGGTGCTGTGACTGACTTTCAGTTTTTGATGAGTGTCAAATTTGAGGTGTAAAGCTTGGTGGCGAGAAAAGCCATAAATGGAGCCAGACCTCTTTCAGTCTTTGATGCCTTGGAGTAAGATAGATGTTCATGTTGAAGCTGAGAACTTGTGAGTGGTCCCTGGAGTCGAGGTTGTGACACAGTGAGCTGGGAAACAGTTCTGGGGAATGATATCGCTTGAGGAAGACAAACATCACAGTTATGTGGCGAGGGGTTTTAAAAGAACAAGCGAGATGGGAATACATTGAAAACAAAATATGTACAAGCCCTTACACTCCCGTTTGGAGTAGACCAGTGGTGGGTTCATTTCAAAAGCAAATTTGACTGGAAACTAATGGGGGTGGTTTTCTGAAAGTGGGACTTTCATTTTAAAGGCTAAGAAAGCGGGGAATGGGGTGCTGTGAACGGAGGCTACCTGACCCAGCTGGGCTTGATTGGGCTCCATCCTCACATGTACACATCACGCCTGACAGAATCACACACACGGCAAATGGGAGCATTTCAAAAATAAAAGCATATTTTGTCATTTTGTATAGGTTCTTTTAAAAGAAAGTGCAGCTTGTACTCTACTCTGTGGGTCTGGGCTACACTGACAGACAGATAGACACATATTCATCTGTCTATCTGCCTGTCGGTCTGTCTATCTAAAGCAGTGCTAGAGCTTAATCTTGACAATTTGACTCCCTTCAAGGTCACAGATCAATGATGGGTTGAGAGAAAATTAAATCAAAAGTTAAAAGAGGCTTCTTTTAGAATTGTGGGCACAGCAATGCACCATATACAGTAGTTCTGATTTCCAAGTCACCCAGTTCAACTTCTTTTTCCACTTGTGTGCGTAGATGTGAACGCTTCCTGTAGTGAGTCACCAGAAATGATTTGTGGGAATATACAAGCGGGGGGATTCTTTCCAGCTCGTTCTGTGAGAACCGAAAAAAACAGGAGACAAGTTTCTCATCCATAAACATCCCCGGGGCAAAGCTCAGCCTCAAAACAACTCAGACAAACCCACAAATATTGAAAAATGTAAAAAAAAACTTTAAAAAAGAGAGAGAGAAGAAAACACCCTAATTTTTGAGAGATCCTCTGTTTCACTGCAACAGAAAATAAAATGTTTGTGTCAGTGGCGTAAAATGAGTGGTTGTAGTTTTTCACATTCCTAATAAATCAGACTCAACCCTGTTATGTTGTTAGTTCAAAAACATTTTGCATTGTACAAACACCAATCAAAGACTTGTGGGGCCCTTGGTGGTCCCACTGTTGTCTGTGTGTGGACTGATCACATGACTGCCCATATACTTCCTTCACATTGGCTTGTATCCACCAAGGTCCTTTATTATCTTGTGGAAACTAATGGTTGTACACACCCACCATGATTCCCAGTGGTACTGCTATGTCCTTTTTGTCTTCTTTTAACCATACACTTAAAGGTGCAGTGTGTAAGATTTCAGTCAATATTTGTCACTATACTATGTATAGAAATAGAACAGTACATTTTTACACATGCATAATCACCCCAATGTATGACTTTCTTTTTACATTAGCCTAAAATTAGTCCACCCTATGGCAGCCGCCATGTTTTTGCAATAGCCCAGATTGGACATACGTACATCCTTTCAGCTTTTATGACAACTGAGGGCTACCATAGGTTCTCCTGCATGTTTGAATGGGAAGGGTGAGGTGATGGATACGATATGCAACAATATATGTGTAAAATCTTACGCACAGCACTTTAAAAAAGAAATTGTGCATATAGAAACAGAAAGACCACATAGTATGGATGTAAGGGGCAGTCCATTTCCAAAGGTGCATCCGCCACTTTGCATAAATAAGCCTCAATAAAGCAAAACCTAATGTCCAAGTGTCTTGTTAAAGTTGTAGATGTGAATCATGGCGTAGGGGCGGCAGTGGCTCAGTGGATAGAGCAGCCTTCTTTAGAAGGTAGCCAGTTTGAATCCAGCTTGAGACAGACCATGACACTGATACCCCCATGGCCCAATGTGCCCTGGTAGAAATACCCTGCCACCTGGCTCTCCGGATGTAGATGACATGTGGATCATGGCTAGGTTAAAGGTGCAGTGTGTAAGATTTCTGTAAATGATTGCCACTTCTATCTACTGAAACAGAATTACAGAACAATTATATATAGTCATTTTCACAAATGTTTAATCACCCCAATGTATGATTTGCTTTTTATAGAACCCTAAATGTATATTTACATCAGTATCTGGTCCCTCCTATGGGGGCCCCCATGTTTTTACCATAGCCTAAAGTGGACCGTACTAAGCATCTGTTGAGCTGTAATGACAACGGAGGGATGAGGTGATGGATACAACATGCAACTTCACCAAATCTCACACACTGCAGCTTTTAAGGTTAGAGTTGGGCGTGTTGGTGGTAACAGTGTAAAGGTTAGAGACAGGGCTGTGGTAATGATGCCAAATGGATCAGTCTGTCTGTCCTAACAAGAACAGCTGTGAAAACATGCATCTGGATATGCTGATCAGTACTTAGTCTTTTGGCGAAAGATTTCTGGAAATGAAAAGTAAACAATCGCAACCGAACACATTAATTAAACAGTTTTTCTGTGGAACCAGCTGATTTACTCAACAACTCACAACACACAATCGTTTAATTCTGCAGCTTCGACTCATGACAGACCTTTGAGACTCATAGTTTATAAGCTGTTGGTCTGAGTTCAGAATACATCATTCTCTTGGACGTCTCTAATGACGACACAACATAACTTCATCAAAACATGAAGGGAGTGTCTGATAACCCAACATAGTTCTGCGTTGTTCTGGCTGTAAATTTAAATGTGGAAGTTATCATCCTGTGATCAGTGTGATAATTTATTTTGCCCATGGGTTCATCAATTCTGTCTTTTGCTAGTTAAAGGTGCAGTGAGTTGGATTATGATCAATTTCCGTGACTTCTATCTGTAGAAATAGAATTACAAAACAAATATGCACTGACATTTTTACAGATGTATATTCACCTAAATGTATGACTTGCTTTTTACATTACCTTAAAAAGAGGTCTTTAACGTAGATTTACATCAGGACTAGGTCCTTTCTATGGGGGCCGCCATGTTTTCACAGTAGCCCAGAATGGACATACTAAACATCTTTTGAGATTTAATGTCAACTGAAGTCTACTATAGGTTCTCCTGCATGTTCTGAAGGGTGAGGGTGAGGTGATGGATAGAACATGCAACGTCACCAGATTCCACCAGGATTTAAAGCATGTACAAAGGTGTGCTAGCAAAACTCTTAAAGGTACAGAGTATAAGATTTAGCTCATTTGTTCACTCAAAATGATCACAACTGACATATTTATGAATTTCTAATCACCTAATTTTTCATTACCCTTAAATGAGCCCATTCATGTGTATTCACATGAAGAGTGGGTCCTCTCTATGAGGGCCGCCATGTTTTTACAGTAGTAAATGTGGACGTACTAAACACTTATTGAGCTTAAATGACAACTGAAGTCTCCATAGGTTCTCCTGCATGTTCAGAAGGGTGAGGGTGAGGTGATGGATACAACATGCAACTTCACCTCTAGATGCCACCAAATCCTACACACAATAATACACAGCTGAGGTTATTGCATATCTTGAGGGCACAGATGTTTTGTAACTTTAAAATCTATTATAAGTTGCTTTTGACTTTGTCCTGTGGTATTTGCAGAGTTGTATTTCTTATTTGCACATTTTCACTGTGCATTTGTGCATTTAAAACCTATTTACACCTTCATCTCTGTCCCTCTGGAAATGAGCATGTACAGGCTGTGTTATTAATCTGCCCCCAGCCCCTCTGACACCTGGCCGTAGCACAGCTGTTGGAAAATGGAGACTCTTCATCATCATAATCTGAAGCATTACTCATGTTGATCTCTGACTGGAGGAGTTCAGGGCATGATATTGTGAAGCAGGGTCTGATAGGAGGAAATACTTGCTCAGACCGGAGAGAGGGAAAGCCAAATAGCTCAAAGTGCACCTGAAAATGATTTATTATGTCTGAGTTCCACTTCCTTCAAAGCCAATAGTGCACGTGTAACATGAAAAAACTGTTATTGAATATACCAGTCTAATGTTCTGCTGGGCTTGATGTGCTGTGCCCTATAAGAGACTTTATGCTGAGATCTTTATTATTTTTGTTAACATTTTGAAATAATGGAACTGATCAAAAAATAGGTTATAATGAGGTTGGTAATACGATGACGCTTCCCATAAACTCTGGCAGAACATGAGAAGGACCTACAGGGACATTTGCGATTGATCCCCCCCACCATTAATGAGTTGCACTTGCGCTGGTTTGCTGATAGGAATTCCAGCTCGCCCCATGCAGACATGGGTAAGCAAAGAGGAGACATGCGCTCTGCTGCTGCAGCTGCTGCTCCCTCAGATTGTCCTGCTGGAAACATTTGTGCAGTTTCTCTCTCTCTCTCTCTCTCACCCCCTCCCTCCTCGCCGCTTATTTATTTTCTTTTTCCTCTGCTGTTTTCACATCTGCATGTCATCTCCATCCGAACATCCTGACTTGAACTTGATTGTTCACTCGCTCGAAATTGAACAAAGACGTCCAAATTTCAAGATTAGAAGTGCAAAAACAATCCATCCAATTAATGTTGTACAAGCATTGCACACAGGTCAACAGGAAGAGAGAATGCGAGGTGCGAAGACATCTGGGTTGCAGAGTACTCGTCTCTCACACCCCTCTCCCTTCCCCTGCATGCACTAACCCATCAACAACAACAACAACAACAACAACAATGGTGTGTTACTTATAGTCCGATGTGTCCCGGAGCAGAAGATCTACCTCATGATCCGTGCACACAAATGTCTCCTTTCATGCTTACGCATTGTTTTCTGCCACCGTCATTAAATTCTTCTTCTTCTCCGTCTTATACATGTTTTTCTTCATGTCTAGAGGTGAAGTTGCATGTTGTACCATCACCTCACCCTTCTGAGCATGCAGGAGAACCTATGGAAGACTTCAGTTATCATTAAAACTCAGAAGATGTTTAGTATGTCCATTCTGGGCTACTGTGAAAACATGGTGGTCCCTGTAGACACGACCCACCCACATGTAAATATACTCCTTTAAGGGTAATGGGGAAAAATAAAAGTTAGGTGATTTAAATTCCTGAAAATGTATGTATGTTATTGTTTTGTGATATTTTCAGAAGTGGCAAAAATATCACACACTGCACCTTTAAGAGTTTCGTGCGCATGCTTCTTGTCTTGGTCTTTGTTTTTCAGAGTATTTCTCTGGCAGTGTTACAGTGCGGCTCAGGCCTGGAGGCTGTAGTACAGCACTCTGGGTCGTTCTCATGTGTGCTGTGTGTGTGGAGTCTTTCTTCAGAACAGATCGAAAAAAGATTGTCCTCGTGTCCATGTGGGTGAGGCCTTTGCCTCTCTGCAGCACATGTCCTCCCTGTTTGTCCTTGACACATATCTGATGTGTTCTCCAGACATGATGGGGGTGTTTGGCCCACAGCAGGTTTGAGTTAGTGGGATTCTGGCCTTAATTGCTCTTGTGCATTAATCATGACTCATGATAATCAGAGCTCTCATCTTCTCATTTTGGGATTAGAGACTTTAGGGTAGAAACTTTTCATATTGCCATGTTGTCTGCTGAGCACCGTAGAGACAAGAACATGCAACAAGTTTTATCGCTTATAGCATCACCACATGACTTCATCCTCTTGTTCTCCCCCTCCAGAATGCCTGGCCTGTATGAAATGAATTCAGTGTTTTGGCGATGGGCAGGGCCAGACCCGATGTGGCCAGAATCCAAACACGTACTAACCACAGGCAGCGACGCTTGGCCTCTTCGCTGAGCCAAGGTTAAAGGCATAACTTTGACGTTCAGAACTCAGCAGATCATTTGTTTCTGCCAGCAGCTTGTCACATTTCGGGAAAAAACCTGCCATTCGGTTTCCCTTAACTGGCTCACAAGCATCGTTAGGTCTCCCCGTTGAAACCAGGAGGTTCAGTCAGCCAGAAACTCCAAGGGAGTCGGTGATGTAACTGCAAATGAAACGTGAACGCATTATATTTTGTGCAGTACTTTTTTTTTTTCTTTCCCTAAAATTCATCACATCATCCTTAAACCACATCATCCCCTCTAAACCTGCAGGATAAGCTATGGTCGCCCTCAGCCGTCATTAAAACTCAAGAGATGTTTAGTATGGACCCTCTCCATATGTAAACATACATTATGCGAGTTTTTTTTTTTTAAACAAGTTTCTTTATTGAGTTTTGAAGATTGAGCAAAAATACACATAGAAAGAAGAAGATGACACAAATACATTTAAATTAAATTAGATTAGATTATAATTAATTGAATAGAAAATAATAAAACATATCTTCAAAAAGACTGCAAGGTTATTCATCCCACATTGCTCCCACATTAATCCCATATAAATCCATAGTCTGTAATAGTCTCATTCCATATGCAAAAACTCAGTTTTAAAGAACTATAACAATATACATAAAAAGCGTACGTATCAAGTACATCAAAAGTTAAACACAGATATGGAGGTAGACAAATACATAAACATGAATTTACACGAAGCCACAGAGACTTCCCTGACTCCTCCCCCTTCAAAACACCTAATAAATCCTCACCAAATCTCATCAAAAATATATCTCTCTTTCGGCACAAAGTTAAGTTCCTCAAATAATGGGCTCATTTAAGGGTAATGGAAAAGAATATGCCATTTAGGCTTGGGCGTAGATGGCATTGGGGACGGGGGGAACATGTCCCCTTTAGATTCATAGTGACCCCGATCTGTCCCCCCCCCCCCCCCCCCCCCCCCCCCCCCCCCCCCCCCCCCCCCCCCCCCCCCCCCCCCCCCCCCCCCACATTCCCTACATAAGGCGACAAACACCGCCGGTAAAACAGGAGTACCTACCACTAATGGTGCGTTCAAGTTGTTGTACACAAATGTCGGAATTTCCAAACTCCCAGTTCGTCAGAGAAGAAGTGACGTACGTTTGAGGGGAACCGATCGCGTTTTTTTCTGAAAATAAACAATGTAAGTAGTCTGTCCTACGTCTGTTGCCTGTGCAGTGAGGCCCATGGCAGGGTCGGCAGGATCAGCCAGAGCTTAAAGTCTGTGTAAAGTACAAATAAGTATGTGTCCTGAGTTAGACATAGCACAGAAAAGCCCTGGCAAATTTGAATGATTAAAAAATCACCAAATATATTACATTAGCCCCCAAAGTTCCAACCAGTTTTCAAACTTCGAGCCCTTCTCTCAGCCCTTAAGCCAAATGCGCCAGTTTGGAGCCTGGATGGTGCATTCACGGACATTACGGTGAAAACAGCGATATAAAGAAAGAGACTCTGAATCACGTCACTTGCCTGGGCAAAATCAAGACGGCATTAGTAGTGGCATTCTTTATGTTGTTAAAAAAAGCACATTTTACATTTTATTTTTTATTTCTACAACAATAAATCAACAATCAAAACAATTTTTCTCATTAGCCTTAGCTAGGTAAGGCACTTCCTTCCCTGCTTCACCTGACTGTCACCACTGAATGTTATTTTAATAAGCTACTGTTGTTTATTAAGTGAATTAAAATCAAGATATAAAATGTTAACATTATCCTCTAAAAGTTTTCTATTCATTTACCAACAATAGACGAAAAGACAGACCGACAAGCAATCAATAAACAAACAAACCGACAATGGGGAAAATAACATTTAAAATGTTAATTTCATGTACAGTACAGTATACCTGCTTATTTTTTTTTGTTCATACACAAATGTTTAAATAAAACAGATTTTGCATAAGGCATGAAGTTTTGGTGGTTGATTCCATTGGGTGGGTTATTGGTGGCATTCCAG
The DNA here is from genome assembly GCA_016785325.1 of Chascanopsetta lugubris. Taxonomy (NCBI): domain Eukaryota; kingdom Metazoa; phylum Chordata; class Actinopteri; order Pleuronectiformes; family Bothidae; genus Chascanopsetta; species Chascanopsetta lugubris. Next base: position 32,596 of record JAFBJT010111844.1, read on the forward strand.
ACAAATAACAGTTTAATCATTCATGGCTAATGTTGATCAGGTAGGTCTTTGTTTAACAATGTTCATTATTGTTTATCCATGATTTCACATAAGAATTATCCAATGGCTTTTTAGTGCAAACCATTGGCTCATATGCTATTACAAAAGTAAGTACTTGAGTGCTAGTTACTGCCCAAATTACACGAAAAATAACTCCTTGAGTTGAAATCATTTGCTGACAGCTTGGTCCCCCCCCAGTTCAAAAATCCCATCTGCGCCCCTGCATTTAGGTGATTATGAAAATGTCAGTATGTCATTCTTTTGTAATATTTTTTCTACCAGTAGAAGTGACCAAAACGAGGTCTTATACACTGCAATGTTAAAGTTTCATTCATTCATTTGCAAAACTATAATATTTGTTCATTTCTGGTTGGCTACTAAGACACCATTCCTGACCATGTTATTGGCAAGTCAAACGTGCAATAAGTTTGGGTTAAACAAAGAGTTCCAAATCTGCTGGACCACCCAGATACTTCATGATCACGAGCGTCCAAAGCAGCCAGCTCGTGACCCACTGCCATAGCACTGTGTACCATGTGACTTTCATCATAGTTATGTGATTGGTGCCATATTTGTATGTGCTTGCCTCTGTGATCAAAATTATAGTGTGAAGTATAAATGCAGACCCCTCCCTCCCATTTTTGGATATTTTATCCCCTCTCATACAGAAACACATGGTTCTACTCAATCTCTCGCTTCACTGTGGGACCTTAAAAACCTCTGATTGGACTAAATGGAAGATGAAACCTCAGATTTGAGACGGATGGTGTGCCGTTGGAGGACAAACTCAAACGAAACATTAAATTATTCGGAGCAATTCTTAATCTGGCTGCATCAAAGGGCTTTCATGCTGTGTTTTAACATGGAGACATTCACTGTTTCTGACTTAATGCTCCTGTTGTCCAGGTTTCGCTCCTCTGGATGGACCGAGCAGATGAAAGTAATAAAACTCTGACTGTAATCACAAATCCAAATGCTGCAACTGCAAACAGTGAAAAACTAGGTCAGTCCGTCATTCGAGCAAATTAATTTATGTTTTAGTCATATTAATTTCATGGTAAATTGATTATATCACAACAGTCTCAGTTAACAATAATATTGCCTTCGTCCTAAAACTCATTTTGGAGAGCCTCTCAACACCTTGTAAAAGATAATAAAACATAGCATGACTCCTTTACCATAAATATAGAATGAGTTTGAAATTCCCGCCAGTTCTAATGGCAAATTTCAAACTTCCCGGTTAAATAAATATCTTGATATGCAGATGATGTGCTACTTTTCCAACGGATCCAAACTTGCTATTCTCAGGAGAACTTTGTGAACTGTTCAGTTTGAAAAGCAAATAAAACAAAAATATTCTCTACTTTTCTCAAATGTTCTCAAATGGGCATGATGACACCTGAAAGTTTCAGGTTGATTTCTATTTCTGGACCTTCAGTTGGTGGTGTACCTGTCTTTGAGATTAATCTTTTTTTCCTAAACGTCAACGTCCCCCTGCACCTCTTCATGCATAAACTTTTATCCATTGCATTTGGTAAAATACTTCCAGCTCACTAGAATGTTACTCTCATGTGGTTGAGGGGACCAAAATGTACTTAACCTTATATGGCACTGTTTGTCAGCCTAATGAAAAGCTTCCCCATGAGGTTTTCTCCTCAACCACAACTAACTGCCCCCACTGAAACACTGGCCACCAAAAGATCCCTGAGAACTTGGCAGACAGTTTCGCTCAATCTATTTTATATAATCATTCTCTTGATATGGCAAAAGGTGCAGAATGCAATGGGGCATATCCAAATGTTCCCCCTTTTTGGTGGTAATACAGACGTCAGACTTCGAAATAATTACGTGGGATTAAAGCAAAAAGCATTATACTACATTCCCACTTATTTAAATATCGTAGTCAGACAGCTTTATTAGCTGTGAGTAAAACAGTGTGTTAATCTGTCGCTCTATAAAAGTCCTTGAACAACACTGGACCAACACAAATATTATGATACCGTTCTACTTTAAAGTGTGTTTCCCTCTCATTCTACAAAAATCATCGTCGAGATAAGGTTTTTATTAGGTTTTTATTTGGAAGATTAGTCAACTTGGCACAGAGTATTAAAGGTGCAGTGTGTAAGATTTCGGTATATTTTTGTCACTTCTATGTGTAGATAAAAATGATATACTGACACTTTTACAATCGTATATTCACCTGAATGTATGACGTTCTTTTCACATTACCTCAAAATGAGCCCTTTAATATATGTTTACATGAGGAACACGTCCTCTCAATGGGGGCCGCCATGTTTTTACAGTAGCCCAGAGTGGACATGCTAACCATCTTTTGAGTTTTAACAACACTTGAAGTCTACCATAGGTTCTCCTGCATGCTCGGAATGGTGAGGGTGAGGTGATGGATACAACATGCAATTTCACCAAATCTTTCGTACTGCACCTTTAAATATATTTATATCTAAATATATGCTTTGTTAAGCATAATCCCATTCATCTTTCTCTGATGTGTAGGTTCAATACCTGTCTCAATGATTAATAAACTTGTTGTATTTAGAAATAATAATAATAATTATAATGACAAAATATAATCATTGAGAAAATAATGAAAAGTTAATGGAGAAGAAGTTGTAAACGCTTGTAATTTTATCATTTAACATCAAAACAATACATCCGTGACCCTACAAACCTTGTCCTCATCTTTTCAGAAGCTGAGATCTTTTTTAAGCTGAGGTCTTAAACAGAAGCATCATGCCATTGTTGACCTTATAAAGCTGGACTATATAAAACTGCTGTCTTAGCCTGACATGTCAGATTTAACATGAAATCCCACTGCAAACACTTGTATGCCATTGTGTTCATGGATCTGTTGCCTAGACTGACTCTGGCCTAATCTTGTGTGTGTTGTGGATGAAGACTAAGAACCTGCTATCAGTGTTTTGTATCCTTCGAGTCTTGACTCCATATGCTTTGGTTCAGAAAGTGGTTGTTCCTCCCCTTTAAATACTCAGAGATTTAGGAAATGGTAATCTCAGGTCAGAGACGTGTCCTCAGTGACCCTGTTACTCACAGACGTGCCACACACACACACACACACATGGTGAAGTCACGGGTTTATCCTCTCAGATCTGAGAAAAACTCCCTGCAGCTGCTCTTGCCTGTCTTATCACTTTGTTTACTTTAAGTTATTAGGAACCAGATAATCAGTTTGAACCATTAAACTATTCACCTGTGGACATAACTCTATGGCTTTAAGTAAACAGTGAAGATGGCAGCTGAGGAAAGTAGAGCAGATCTGGAACTTGTTTCCACTCTGTCTCATTTATCCTCAGACATGTTTCCCCTCCAGCAAAATAAATTGCAGTCATGGTTAAAACTGAGTCATGGTTCTGTGGTCACATTGTGCCAGCGTCAGTTTTTGCTGTACCTGTGTTCCTGCAACAGCTGTTTGGTAGTTTCCTCTGACCCTTCTCTTGTGTATCACCTCTCCTACTTTTTAAATGTTCAATTAGCATCTGGTGGTTTTTTGCAGTATAGATCAAAAAGCCAGCCTGCTCCATGTTAGCAGATTTGACTTCAAAGTGCACATAAAATATCCATCAGAGATATTTACTGTTCAATTAGTTTGAATTTGGTTCGAAATACAAGATGCAGGAATTAAAAATAATGTCTGACAGCTGAGACAACAATTGGTTGAGTGAAATCATTAGTGGGACCATGATTTCCTCTGATTCCCATTTTACTAGCACTACAAAGACGGGGGCTGTGGCTGAGTGGTGAAAGGAGTTGTCCTGTAATCAGAAGGTCATAGGTTAAATTCTTGCCTTACCCATCCCACTTTCTAAAGGAAGTATCCTTGGCCAAGACACTTAACCCCATACTACCCCTTCTATTCCTCCTTCAGTCCCATGGACCCACCATCTACGCCAGACCTGGGCATTCCACCGCCCGCGGGCCACATTTCGCCCGCAGGGTTGTTCAGTGTGGCCTGCGGTCAATTACGAGCTACTGAAAATGGTCAAAATATGCTTTTATTTTGAAATTCTTCCATTTTTTGTGTGTGAATCTGTCATAATAATATAATAATTTAATGGAATGACAAAAAAAAGTCAATATAACAAAGTTTATTTGTCCTCTGGTAACAATCTGGGTTTCTCATCTTGCTCCCTTGGAAAAAGAATTGCCCACCCCTGATCTCCAGGAAAGATCAACTGGGGTGAGGTGCCATGGTAGTTAGGTGGCAGCTCCTACCCCCATTTCCCATATTGGATAATTGGCTCGCAATGTAATTCAATACTGTAAACACCCTAACTGGAAGTAATGACAGAAACTCAAGATGGTGGCATCTGTGCAATTCCTCATTTACTTTTTTGGTGCAATGAGAGGGAGTTGAGATGTGTTGTCCATCATTGTTTGCGTCTGTGCCTGGCAACAGTTGCCAGGGAACTAGCTGTGATTTCTGAACAGCAACAAACAGTGCCCTGGGATGTATGTCCCTGTCTTCTTAGTAAACTTAGTCAGTTAGCTACCTGTAGCTTCACACAGGCATATAGACAATGGAGTGAATAGGGATATTTACAAAATAATTTTGTACTAGTCCTTTAAAGGTGCAGTGTGTAAGATTTGGTGATATCTGGCGGTGGGTCCTGAACGTGTGAGCAAGCCGCGGTGAACCCGGAGATCGAAAAGGACTAAAGCAAAGATGGACTTAAACATTTAATCATTCACATTTATAATGTGTGTATTGTTATTGAACATTCTGTGTAACATCTATTACTCTTCTGTCCGTCCTGGGAGTGGATCCCTCACCTCTGACTCTCCCTAAGGTTTCTACCTTTTCTTTGTTTCCCTGTTAAAAGGGTTTTTTCCCTGGTAGTTTTTCCTGACCCTTGCTGAGGGTCTAAGGACAGAGGATGTTACCCACCCTGTCAAGCCCTGTGAGGCAAACTCTGATTTGTAAATGCGGGCTGTATAGATCAAATTTGATTTGATCTAGAAAAGTCGCATGTTGTATCCATCACCTCACCCTTCTGAACATGATGCAGGAGAACCTATGGAAGACTTCTGTTGTCATTAAAACTCGAAAGATGTTTATGTCCACTCTGGGCTACTATATAGACATGACGGCCTCTGTAGAGAGGACCTTCTCCTCATGTAAATATACATCAATGGGCTCATTTAAGGGTAATGGGAAAAATTAACCATTTAGGTCAGGGGTCGGGAACCTATGGCTCTAGAGCCAGGTGTGGCTCTTTTGATGATCGCATCTGGCTCGCAGATAAAACAAAATATTCGCACTTGTTTAATCTATCCATCGATTTTTCACTGCTCATGTCTTGTTCAGGGCTGCAGTTCGTTGCAGGAGCAATGGTACATTATTTCTAATTGGATGACATAGGCCGTTGCTGGGTAAACAGGTAAACGCCCCCTTTTTAATCAGTCCGCTCGGTCATAAGCTCAAAGCTAACCCTTCGGAAAAGACGATGGCGAAAAGAAAAAAAGATGACGAGTATCGTACATTTCAGAATGAATGGACCGAAGAATTCGCCTTTGTGGAGAGAGCAGGTTCTGCGGTGTGTCTAATTTGCAATGACAAAATTGCATCGATGAAACGGTCGAATGTAAAGCGGCACTTCGACACGCGCCATGCTACCTTTGCAGCAAAATACCCTGCGGGAGACAGCAGAAAGAAGGCGTGCCAAGAGCTACTGAGCAGGGTACAAGCTAGCCAGCAGCAACTCCGCGTATGGACTCGGCAAGGTGACTATAATTCCGCGAGCTTTGCTGGAGCTTTAGCAATAAGCACAGACGGCGAGTATGCTAAAACATTCATGCTGGATGTAGCAAATGAACTTTTTGATGATCTTCCGAACAAAGACAAGATAATCAAACGGATACAAGACATGCCTCTGTCGGCAAGAACTGTTCATGATCGTACCATCATGATGGCAAACAAAGTGGAGGAAACGCAAGTGAAGGACATAAATGCAGTGCCGTTCTTTTCGCTGGCTTTGGATGAGTCAACAGACGTGAGCCATTTGTCGCAGTTCAGCGTGATTGCAAGATATGCTGTTGATGACACACTGCGTGAAGAAAGTCTGGCTGTTCTGCCAATGAAAGGAACCACAAGAGGTGAGGACTTATTCAAGTCTTTCATGGAGTTTGCTCAAGAAAAAAATCTACCTGTGGATAAACTTCTCTCAGTGTGTACTGATGGTGCTCCGTGTATGGTGGGAAAAAACAAAGGATTTGTGGCGCCTCTTCGTGGACATGTAAATAGACCCATCCTAAGTTTCCATTGCATTATACACCAGGAGGCAATTTGTGCTCGGATGTGTGACGGGCAGTTTGATGAAGTGATGTCGCTGGTTATTCGTGTGATCAACTTTATTGTTGCCCGAGCCTTAAATGATCGCCAGTTTAAAACACTGCTGGATGAAGTTGGAAATAATTATCCTGGTCTGCTTTTGCACAGCAATGTGCGTTGGTTGTCAAGAGGGAAGGTGCTTAGCCGTTTTGCGGCTTGCCTGAACGAAATCCGGACTTTCCTTGAAATGAAAGGCATCGAGCATCCTGAGCTAGCTGAAACTGAGTGGCTCCTCAAGTTTTACTTTCTCGTGTGAAATGACTGAACATCTGAACCAGCTCAACGTGAAAATGCAAGGCATTGGAAATACAGTGTTATCCCTTCAGCAAGCTGTGTTTGCCTTTGAAAACAAGCTGGAGCTCTTCATTATGGATCTTGAAACAGGTCGTTTACTACATTTTGAAAAACTGAGCCAGTTTAAAAATGCATGCACAGCAAGTGAGCCTACTCAAAACTTTTTTTTCCACCAGCTAGCTGGCTTCACATCCAGTCTCCTACAGTCATTCAAAGCACGCTTTGGAGAATTTCGTGAGCACACTCATCTTTTTAAGTTCATCACCCATCCAAACGAGTGTTCACTAAACACAGCTGACCTGAGTTACATTCCTGAAGTCTCCATCAGAGATTTTGAAGCAGAAGTGGCTGACCTGAAGGCCTCAGATATGTGGATAAACAAGTTCAAGTCACTGAATGAAGAGTTGGAAAGAATCACACGACAGAAAGCAGAGTTGGCAAGCAAGCACATGTGGACAGAACTGAAAAAACTTCAACCCGAAGACCAGCTGATTCTCAAAACTTGGAACTCGCTTCCTGTCACATACCACACACTGCAGCGTGTGAGTATTGCTGTATTGACCATGTTTGGATCTACGTATGCATGTGAGCAGTCATCC
>JAFBJT010111845.1:332-15332 GCA_016785325.1 Chascanopsetta lugubris
CTCTCTCTCTCTCTCTCTCTCTCTCTCTCTCTCCCTCTCCCTCTCCCTCCCTCCCTCCCTCCCCCCCCTTGTTTCTTCTCCCCCAGGTGATGGCTGAGGAGAAACCCTGGGCTCTGATCTCCGAGGAGGGCTTCATGGAGAAAGTGGCCGATGTGATGACGCAGCACTTCCAGCTCGTCTGCCACCGGGACTTCCTGCAGAACCCTCGGCTGTACAGGGACAAGGTGCAGGCCCTGCTGATCTGGAACGGCTTCCCTGCAGTGGAGCGCTCGCTGCTGGCCTCGCTGCCCTCCCTGAAGGTGGTCGCCAACGGAGGGGTGGGCATCGACCACCTGGACGTCCCTCACATCAGCAGCCTGGGGGTGAAGGTGACCAACACGCCCGGCGTGGTCAGCGATGCCACGGCCGACATGGCCATGGCGCTGCTGCTGGCGTCAGCACGGAGGGTTGTGGAGGGTGAGGATTCACAGTCACCCCCCCCCCAAAAAATAAAAAATAAAAATAAACACAATTTATTTTCAAGTGTGAAATAATTGTTAAATATTGTAAAAGGGGTCAAATCTGTATTAAGAATGAAATCTTACCACCATCAGACTTAAAGGAGCCATGTTTTGCATTTAGAAGAGAAGAGAAGCTGTAGTATCCATCACTTTGCATTAGAACTCAAAAAAGGTGTTTACATTGTCCATTCTGGGCTACTGTAAAAAAACTAAAAAACATAGCGGCCTGCATAGAGAGGACCTGCTTCAGATGAAAATATTTTAAAAAGTGAGTGATTGAACTTTCATGAAAACATCAGTGTGGCTGATTTAGGTTTGATTTCTGCTGAAAGAAATGTAAAACAATCTGACCTAAATCTTACACACTGCACCTTTAAGTCTTCCTTCCTTCCTATTTGTCTGAAATGAAAAGTATTTTTACAAATATTATGTATTTGGCAGATAGTTAGAAAAATACTTTTTTAGTCATATGTAGTATTATGCAAATGAAGCATATGAAAATAAATGTGTCAACGGTGAATCCTGGATCCACATGTTCACTTTTATCAGCTGTAGGATTTGGTATTTCCTGCCGGGGTCAGGCTCTGTAATTACAATAAGTCATTATTATTATTATTATTATTATTATTATTATTGTTGTTATTTCACAGGTCACCAAAAAGCTGTTGACCCCAGAACCACCAAACTACCTTCATGCATGATGGGACTTGAGGTGACGGGGGCCACGGCCGGCATCATCGGAATGGGAGACATCGGCTACAAAATCGCTAAGAGGAGCCGAGGGTTCGACATGAAGATCCTGTATCACAACAGGAACAGGAGGTGAAGCTTCAGTTCATATTGTAGAATTGCATTTGTGTGTGTGGGTGGGGGGGGGGGGGGGGGGGGGGGGGGGGGGGGGGGGGTAGGAAAATTTTGATTTTTGTTGGATCGGTTCAGGAGTGTCGAGGACGAACAGTCGGTGGGAGCCACTTACTGTCAGAACCTGGACGACCTGCTGCGGAAGTCGGACTTTGTGATCCTGGCGGTGAACCTGACCCCCGACACCACCGGGCTCATCAGCCACAGGCAGCTGTCGCTCATGAAACCCACGGCAACGCTGGTCAACGTCAGCAGAGGTGAGGACGGAGGAAAATACCACAACCACAGTGAAGAAAAAAAGAAATTAGCTTTACTGTTTCATTTGAACTTCAGGTGCCGTGTGGAAGATTCCAGTAACTTTTGTCTCTTGAAATTTTTTTTTTCAAAACAGTTAAATATGGACATTTTAATTGATTTATAATCACCTAAATCTTTTGTTTTTCTCCATTCCTCCTTAAATGAGTCCATTAGTGTATATTTACATGAGGAGGGGGGTCCCCTCTACGGGGGCCGCCCTGTTTTCACAGTAGTAAAAGTGGACGCACTACACATCTTTTGAGTTTCATTGACAGCAGAAGTCGACCATAGGTTCTCTTGCATGTTCAGTGATGGAAACTACACCTCTAGATGTCACCAAATCGTACACACTGCACCTTTAATTCCTGTCAAATGATCATTTAATCCTTGTAAAATTGTAAATGTTGAATTCTCTTGTATCCCGCACTATTTTATCTTTCCTCCTCAGACCTCCACGGTTTAGGTCAACAGTTGAAAGTAGCAGAGGGGATGATACTTGTTGTCCGATGTTGTTGTGTCGTGTGTCCGCCTCAGGTGGGGTGGTGGATCAGGACGCTCTGGTGAAAGCTCTGCAGTGTGGGACGATCGGAGCGGCTGCGTTAGACGTGACCCATCCTGAACCTTTACCGAGGTCTCGTCCCTCTCAAATCAGCCCCTGCGGACTTCTCAGTCACTGTCATATGAATTATGAACTAATGATTAACAACTGCTCCTCCCGTTGTGCAGGGATCATCCTTTGCTGACGCTCCCTAACGTGCTGATCACGCCGCACATAGGCACCAACACGTACAAGACCTCCAGGCGGATGGTGCAGGTGATGGTGGAAAACGCCGTGGCTGCATTGACAGGGCGACAGATCCCTAATGAAGTCAGACCAAAATAACAATTGTCACCATTAGTGTCTCTGGTATAGATTATTTTATCTTATTAGATTTTAGTTTCATTGTCCATCACTGTGAGCAACACAATTATTTATGGTACATTCATAGAATGAATTTATTGTTTTTTCAAATCAGTCTGTCCATCCAATATCTGAACCAGCCGTCCTTTAAAGGTCCATTGGGTGGGATTTAGTGGCATCTATTGGCAAAATTGAATATTGCAGCCAGTAGAAAATCCCCTGACTCCATTCCTCTTCCAAGTGTTTGGGAGAATCTATTAACGCTCCATGAAAGACAGCGTTTTGTATAGATCATTCTTAGATTGTGGTTATTATACACAGATGAAAATGTACTGACGAATATGTTCTAGTTCTGCAGATGGGGATCTTAAATCCCACACACTGAACCTTTAAGGGTCATAAACTGACTCAGTGACTTTGATTATACATTTTAACTTACAAATCGATATTTGACTAAATGACTGTTACACCTAAAAAAATAAAGCTTACTTGAATTTTTGTGTACAATTATATTTCTGTCTCTTTTTGATTTGCATTATTATTATATTCACTTATTATTATTATGATTATTATTGTTGTTGTTGTTATTGATATTGTTATTATTATATTCACCTATTATTATCATTATTATTATTATTATTGATGTTGTTACTATTATTTTTTTATTATTATTACTCGGTGGTCCTTGCTAAATACAAGTTGCTGCTCTACTGCGCAGTAAATCAATGTGAAGCTACAGTTGAGATCCCTGTTTAAAATAAACGCAATTAAAATAATATGTAATTTATTTCAATATTTTAAACTATATAAACAGACACATATTCTCGTACGTTGTTTGGCTATACTATCAATGTATTTTAGGTATTTTTTTGTTCAAGAAAAATATTAATAAAAAAACAAAACATTATATTCAGGCATCTCTACAGACTACTAACGTCCTTTTGTCATAAGGAGTCGACGGCTGGTGTTGACTCTTTAAGGACCCCGGCACCGGGCATGAAAATAAAAGTGAATCTACTTTGCTGAAGTTATATTCAGTTGTATTTAATATTTAGAAGATTAAAACTCAGCGTGTCTGAGTTTTCTCTGTGCGGCGCCATGTTTGTTTCTTCAGATGACTCTTCTTCATTTAGAGATTTTACCCTCGTCATGGTGAGTCACATTAAAACTACATTCAGAACTGAATCAGCGTTTTTACCCACCTACTTCCAGCCTGAACTACTATTCTACTGTGCTGTGTCGGAACCATTATGTTATTGTGAAGTGGAACATATTTTTTTACAGTCTACAGTTTTTATTTATGTAAATCAAAGTCATGGCATTTTCATTGATGTCAATTACAACATTACAAACTACTTATTATCGTTGTATGGTACCTATAGTTATTTCTACATTGATGACGTCGATTATTTTATTATACCACTATACAATACTGTAAATACAGTACATGCTATTTTTATATACATCATGATATATACACTTATCATTTTGTTTACATTCCGTTTGTATCATATCTTTTTTTTTAATAATTGCATTTTAATATTATTGAACTTGCATATCGAGTATTCCTAATATTGACACTCTTGTAATCCCAGCCAGCTGTGGCAGTGGGTAACGTGGGCCAGTTGGCGGTGGACCTCATCGTGTCCACTCTGAACATGAAGCGAGTGGGCTACATTCACACCGACTGTCTGATCCCGATGGCCGGGAACAACCCCTACACCACCGGGAGAGAGGACGCTGAGGAGCTGCACACCCCCGCTGAAGGTACTGTCAACAAGAATTCAAAGTCAAAGTCTGAATCGTGTGGTTTTGCCACAGAGCGGAATCAGTGAGTCAACGCAACTGTAAATAAACTGAGGCGTCAACTGTTATTCATTGCCACTGAAAACCCCATCACCCTCCTCCTCTTACCCACAGTTTACACGGCAGCAGAACTAAAATTGGCGGTTCTTCAGATCAGAGCTCCAATTATTCAGGTAAACCTGCACATCAGATTCCATCCATGTATTTTTTTTAAACATAAAAATGTTTAGATTAAAAAAAATTTTGAATAATAATCATTAACTCTTTTCATTGCAGACAAAATCCAAAACGTTTCGTCAGATGATCGTGTCTTGGATCAAAAGCAGCGGCTTCTCTAGAACTGTGGTTCTGTCCAGTAGCCACGCCTACCAGAGGGATGACCGACAGATGCAGGGGTAACAACAACAACAAGAACCATCAAGTTCACACGGGCCCTGCATTTGTGTTCCTGTGCAGCATAAGTCCTTATACAAGATGTGTGTGTGTGCACTGCAGCTCTGCTCTGAGGTACCTGATGACTCCGCCCCTGCTGAAAGTCAGTGCAGATGCTCTGAAGGAGTTGAGCTGGATGGAGATGGAGCGAGTGGCGCCCGTCCCCGGACTCACCGAGGCCGACGCAGAGCCTCGACTCAGTATCCCCGGAGGAGGCATCACCAAAGGGCTGTACACAGACAGGTAGAGACACAGAGCTGCATCACACTACTGCAAACGTCACACACACAAGACAAATATGTGTATGATATTTATATTTCCACGAGTGGGGGAAAACGCTTACCTGGGAATTTCTGGAGAAATTTAGATTTTTATCGCCGTTTAAAAAAGAAAAAAAAAGAGCTGAGATCCTTCAAAGAGTCTCAAAAACATCAAACTTTCAGTGACAGCACCTTTCCCAGGGCAGTGCAAAGAAACAGGTGTGTCGGTGCTCAGTGATCTGTTCAATCTGCAGGATGAGTTACATCCGTGTAGAGGAACTCATCCTCATCTGGGAGTTGTAGTTCAGCAGACATTTTGTAGTTCTCAGGTCCTGTGACCAAAAGTTTAAAAACATAAAAGCTCATTCTACGCTAATGGAAACAACACTTTGCGTGGTCAGGTGACTATACACCTAAAATCATCATAAATATTGTGTGTGCTATTTCTTCCAATATAAACTGCACTTTACATAAATACTGTTTGATTGATCTAATTAAAGGAGTGATTTGGTTGTTGTGTAGCTGTGCAGAGGATCTTCCCCTGGCGGTGATCCTACTCTTCTGTTCCGAGGGCGACAACATCCCGGACGCCTTCGCCCTCGTTAACCACCTGAATGACTGGCTCCACCTGCTGGACAACCCTGTACGTGACAGTCTGAAGCTTAGTCCTTATTGATGATGAAAACTAAATTGCAGACACTTGTAATTTCATCAGGAAAAGTACCTAATTGTAGATTATATAAGTTTTAACACGTTTGTCCCGCTTCCGTTTCAGAGCCAAGAGCCGAACAAATGGAAAATTCCGACATCCTGGAGTCTCCTGTTTGGCAGCGGAATCCCTCCCGCTCTGTTCTGAAAGACACATCAACTCTCTTCCATCTTTAGCTGATGATAAACTTGCCGCAGCAACATTTTATTTGCATTTTCAGACCATCACATCTGCTCATTGTGGAGTTAGATACAATAACGGATATAACTAAATGTACAAATATAACAAGATGTACTGTAGGACCTTGACCCAGATATGCACTTGTGGAATACCGCACCAGAGTATTTGAAAGTTGTTTTTTTTCCCAGTAAAATATTTCCTAAAGAAATCCTGTGAGACTTTGTTTGCATTCCTGTCACTGGAACTCACCTCATCTACTTCACTGAAAGTGTTTGGCGCGGTGCCAGGTTTTATTCCGGGCAGTTCCACCTCTCTGTAATGTGATTCCTCTCAATGACGCCTCTTAACGTCCTACGCGGCGACGACAGCAAGACAGAGGCGGGATTCATACTTTGACCTTGTGCTGCCACTTGTGCCAAGTTGTGTGTTGTTTTCCCTCTGTGGGTGTTTTCTGTGGAAGAGAGGAATGTCCCAACCGCTTCTTAGAGAAACCATGACACGACAGAAAAGGAGTCTATTAACATCGCCCCAGCATGTACTCATCCTAAAACTAATATTGACTCTTTATCTCAACACATAGCTTGGGAATTATAAAAGGTACAGTGTGTAAGATTGACATGAAATTTTATTGATGGAACTAATTATTACTGATGTCAGAGTATAATCATTTTTATTACCCTTGAATGAGCCTTAAATATTTACATCGGGAGCAGCGCCTCTCTAAGGAGGCCACCATGTTGCAACTTCACAACTACATATCGCTCAATCCCACACACTGAACCTTTAAGGCAGGGATGTTCAAACTGCGGCTCGGGGGCCAACTGCAGCCCGTGGTCCATTTTTATTGGCCCGGAGCAAATTCAAAAAAATACAATGGAATAGGGCCCACATATTAAACTTGGCTGTATTGTACTTCTTAGTTTTAACACTAGGTGGAGCTGCCACTGCTTCAAGCCAATACAAGATGCAGATTAGTGTTTAAGAGACAGTAAAACACGGGTTGTTATGGAAACTAGATGAGACCAGTTTTATTCGTAGATTACACTCTAGAGAGAGAAAAGCTTAAGACAAATTTCTTTAAGAAGAACAAGTCGTAAAATCTTCTTTCAGCTGTTTTCAAATCTGTAACATCGTCGTGTGTCTTTTTCTTTACAAGCAAGAAAATAATTCTTTTTACACACATCTCTTTTGTTTAGAAAGAACACTATGTACATCATGATAACGTTACACGCCACTGAATTTCTCATGTCTGCAGGAGGCGGGGCTTCTCGTTCGACCTCCCCCGTCACTGTGAAAAACTTCAAGTAATCTCTTATAAAAATAGACCATTTTTCATTTTTGTCTCTGAAAAAGTTATCTTTTTCTAAAAATACACACACACACACATAATATATATATATATATATATATATATATATATATATATATATATATATATATATATAACACCATTACAAATTGGCAATGCATAGCCACCCCTATGTTCTGTCCTAACTGCATCGAAAGAAGAAACTTTCTGCAAAAGAAACTTGAGAGCAGGACAAAGCTGTCAAATAATAATAATAATATTAAAGCAAAAATAAGGATTGTTTTTTTTGGACTCCAGGAGCAGCACAGGTGGGGGGGTGAGGTGTGGGTTGCGAGGGGGCTGGTGTTTTTTTTTAGAATGTGCGCTCTTTGAAGAATGTTTAAGTGTCAGCTGTAAACAGTCGAGGGAGGAGGGGGGGGGGAAGAGGAGGAGGAGGAGGAGGAGGAGGAAGAGGAGGAGGTGATACGGGAAAAGCTTGTGAGGAGGGTGTGGGAGTCAGGATGAGGGAGGCTGAACAAATGCTGCTGGGCTAAGACATGAAAATATATATATTTTTCAAACGTGATGGGAATAAGATTGCGAGGTGAACCGGCTGTGGAGGTTGGAGGTGAGGAAGAGTGGTCTGGAGACGAGGAAGAGGAGGACAGAGCTCCTTCAGAAGAGAGAGCTGGAGTTCCCTGCCGATTTTTGCTGCCAGAGCTGTACGTATGTAGACTTTGAGTGGCCACAGGCGGAGGTGGTGGTGGTGGTGGTAGTAGTTAGCAGTCGCTGGTTTTTGCCCTGTCACAAGACACACAACATTTCAAGACGTTGAACTCCTCTGTGAAGAGTGTGAGTGAAGCTCAAAGCAACATGTGCCACGGACACAAGGGTCATACAGATTAAAGACCAGAGAGAGGGAGTGAATCTGTGAAGAGGGGTGACTCGGCTAGAAGCAGCGCCTGTAACGGAATCGTGTATCCTCAATCACTGGGATCCAATCGTCGGATCACTCATCGGTGCAGCAGAAGCGGCTGTGGTGTTGAAAAAGCAACACGTGGTCACTCGTGTGAATGTGAACTTCTCCTAGCAGCCATCTTTAGTTAGTAGCGCATGTGGTTATCCATAAGCCAAACTTAAGACTTGTCTCGGGGTGAAGTGGAAGAGCTGCTGAGGCCAAAAACTGTTGATCGATCAATCAATCAATCAAAAATCAAAGATTGTTGATTGCTAGCACCACTGCGCAAAGTCAATATGTTTTTAGAATGGCTATTTCCATCATATAAGAAGCCAGACGGTCAAATATGTAGTAGTTTCTCTTCTGTTTGATGCCAATGTGAAGTGAATAGATGAGTGTGTTTTGGTCCGTTGGTCTGAGTCTCACTGGCTTTAAATGAGTAGATGAATGAAATCACAGCCAGGCACAGCCCTGAACGTCAAACAGTCATTCAACCATACCATCAACAAATTCACCTTCCAGACCTGAGCGGTGGAAACCACCCAAACCTCAACGGCGCCATGCAAAGGTTCGGACCAAACGCCACGACCTCACGACACAACTGTGAAGGTTAGAGGAACCAGAGAGGGGGGGGGAACAAAGGAGCATGCAGCAAACCTTACGGAGCTTCAGTTCATCGGATATGAACTGGTGGTGCTTTTAAAGGAGACATATGATGCTTTTTCATAGTTTCCTTCCTCGAGTCAGTGATGTATTTTTTGGTTTCATGTAAAAGAGCTGCTGAGTTAAAAGGCCTCAAGTCTGCTCCAGAAACGCCTTATCGGTCATCCTGCCCATCCATGATATTTCCTTCACCTGCTGCTGGAAGCAGTTGACCAATCACAACAGAGTGGTCCTGCGACTGTCAGAGCAGACTGGGCTTAATCAAGAAATTTATTTATTTATTTATTTTTTTAAAGGTACAGTATACAGAAAGAAGTTCGATTTATGTTTGTGTGTCAATCTCTAGGGACACTGCTCTCTGACTGTATTTACTCATCTTCGTGTTGTTTTGGGTTATTTTTTTATGGGCAACATTTTTTTGACAGGAAATAATGTGAGGTCGACCTCATACCCTTGTTCACGTGGCACACATACCAACATCTTCCTATGAAATCCTGACTACAATAACATTATCAATGACCTGCATCTGAACATATGTCTCCTTTGAGTGTTCTTACCACCTCAGTTGCCGAGTGGTCAGTTTGTGCTCATGAACTCCATTCCATTCAGCGGGATTGTTAGAAAGCTGCCACCAGTTCTGACTTTACCGTTTGATGCACAGAGGAAATTAGCATCTTGCATTATTCCCTGTCAACCTGACATTTCACTGCTTCAAAAACCAATAGACCGCAAGAGCACACACACGCCACAAAGACACACACCATGCTAGAGTGCAGCCAAAATGAACACACCTCCAAACCGCAGGAGCCAAGCCAATCACAAAAGAGAACAAAAACCCTAAGAAAACAAAACAAAACACAACAAAAACCGAGTACACACACACACACACTCACACACACAGACAGATACACACACACACACACACACACCTCAATGTACATGAGTGGGTGCCCTTTTTAAAAGCTGTGGCCAAACTTCCTCCTCTAAATGTGCTCCTCATGGTTGTTGTCGCTGCCTCAGAAGGGGGTAAAGATACGCTGCCCCCCGCTGGGCAGGCCAGCTCTTGTCATGTGCAGCAAATGCAGCCCAAACTGTCCGAGAAGAACCACAACAGCAGAGTGAGACCACGTGAGAAACGACGCAGCGTCGGCTGTTTTACTGGAACAATACTGACATGTCACACAACAAAGGAACGGCTTCTCAGAAGTGACTAAACGAGCCGTTTTTCTTTTCTGTTCTTTTCCTGTCTGTGCACAGTCATCAGAAATGGGCTCTTCCCCAGACTCCCCTCGCTCTCCTGCATTTATGAAGTAAATGTCAAATTGCTGAGAGAGCATTACAAATAGAAAGAAAGCAAAGCCTCAGTTCTGCTACAGGGATGCTGAGTCATGCCTTTAGAAATGCTGGATTTCCCTCGGTGTGGTTAATAACCATGAAGCCTGGAAGTGACTCATGTCTCGTGCTCTTTCTTTGACATGGTAGTCTAACATTTGAGAAGCAACAAAAGGAAGTGTGATTGTAAATGACAAATCAGCTTGAAATTCAATAATAACATAACATGGAGCCCCGCGAGTGAAAAACCACAGGAGGCCGCTCGGATCCCCGCCCCAAAAAAAGAGACAATCACCTTTTTCTCTTCTTTTCCGACTCATTTGTCCTGGGCTTGCTTTGGGGTGTCTTGGCTGTCCCTGATTTCGAGATACTGTCTTCTCTGCGTCGCTTGCTGCAAAAAAAACAAAAAAACACAAGGAAACAATGGAAAATGATCTGTGCATCATGACAGAGAAACTTGTGTATAAAGAGATTAGGAGTGATTCTGAAAAACACTTAAAACTATACATATTATTAGTGGGTACAAATTGGTCTCGAGTCTAGCTGAAACGCAGGTGCAGCAGCAACGGTGCAACAATAGCTCAGTTATTATGTTCAACCCTGCTCTCCAGTGTGGAAAGATCCAACCCATTGGCCTTCTGACTCAGCCCTGCCCACAGAGTCCTGTTGGACCAGCAGGCTCGGCCTTAAGTCTCATTTTGGGATTTGCTCCAGTGTGGGCGGGTGTGTCCGGGTGTGCGTGAGGACGACTGGCTACCAATTTGTCTGTGCCTGCTCACACCCGGTGAGAGTGAGCAAAAGGCTGAGCAAGAAGAAAATGCTGACTGCACATCTCCTCACTAAGTCAGGTGTACTTTTTGGGCAACTGCACTCATGTTCCTTTTCATTATGATGTTCATGTTATGTGTAATATTAATGTAAAATATTTGCCACATTTAAAAAGATTTGATTGGATTTGAAATAACTGGACTTTCCTTGAAGAGTCTGAAATAACTCACATTTAAACCCACAAATTGCAAAGGGAATACTGATGAGCCGAGTGTCTTTCACCTACTTCTGTGCCGTTTAATTATCACTACTGTGGCGAGGCTGCGCCTTCACGATGAAATGATCACTGATCTGACTGCCAGCTGGTTTTTAATAACAAATGTAAACTATATAGATACTGGTTGATATACTAAGTGATATTGATTGAATGAAGAATCCCAGGTATAATCTTTCCAACAGTTTCAAGACAAAGCCTCAAAATTCACACATATGTGAATAGGAGTGCATCGTTCTGAATGTGGAGTACTGACTGTGTTGTGCTGCTGTCCAGCTCCTGTTCCTTGCCAGGAGACTGTGCAGGTACTTTGGCGTCCTGCCTGTAGTCTACCCCTTCCTCCAGCTGCCCCCCTCGTTGGGTGCCGTTGTATCGCTCCGTTGGACACCTGGCCTGAGGCTGAGCGGAAGGCCGGGACTCTGACGACGGCTCCTGATCCTCCCTGGACAACTCCCGCCACCGGTTCTACAAGGAAATGAAAGGGGAGGAGAGGAGAGGCATGTGAGTTTCGCTCTCATGCAATAAATCAAATACATCCAGAGGAATCCATCAGAGACTTTTGAAGAGTAGAGCTTACAGTTGTTTATTATGTGACAGAAATATGTCGCTCATTTCCTGCGTGATGAAAACAATTGCTGACCTATTCGTGGGAGATCGAGAGTCACATGCAAACAACACTGCTGATTGATAAAAAGAAGTCTGACGATGCAGCGCAGCGACTCGTGCAAAGTACTGCAATCTAATACTTCCTTGTTAATGTCCAACATTCTTGACAGAGATAAATCAACAATTCTCCTGTGGCAACAGCCTGACAAGGCAGAGAGGAAGACTGGAAGAAGGGAATCCTCTGTCTGTGAAAGAGATTCAACCTTGCTTGTAAAGAACAGTCTGTTAGGACCTTTTGATTTATGACAGAAAATGATTCTGCTTTCGAAAGACAAGTGCTGCACAGAAGTAAGCAGGTTTCTTGCAAAAGCGATGATGAACTGTCCTCAGTTGAGGCAAGTGGCATAAATATGAGGCTGTGGTCAGGAGCATTAGGAGAAGAAACAAGATATAACACTTGACCTGACTTTCATTACTGGAGCGTGATCTGAAGTGACATGCAGGCGGGATTCAACTTTTTTTCCCAAGTTTTGGTTCAATAATACAATTTGAGAATGGATGAAAGAGAAGGACTCATGTCAAGTACAACAAATTAGATGAAGAGAAAGAGCTGTATTCATCCCCCACGATTGAAAGCCCCCCACTACCACCCATAACACGTATTACTGCCTGTCAGAGCACGTACCTGCACAGAGGAGTCTCCCATTATATACTTGGCTCCTTCGAAGACAGCCATGTAGGAGAATCGTAGCTGGTCATGAGTCTGAATCAGGCCCATGCGGTGCTTCCTCATGTCCAACAGGATGCCTTTAATGTCCACTGATGACGGGTCTTTCCTCTTGTCCATCTGCAGAGGATGAAAACAAAATTGAGCGCTGCCAAACAGGATAAACTCTCGTCTCGAAGAAACGGAGGCGGGGATTTACCAGGACGAGACACGTGTCGACTAACGAAAACGTCCCCGAGCGTCCGATTCCAGCGCTGCAGTGCACCACAGCGGGGCCGTGGTCGACACCCAACGCTCCCGACTCCCGCACCTTGAAAAGGAAGTTGAGGAAGGATGCTGGGGATTCTGGGACTCCAAAATCGGGCCATGTGGTGTAGTGAAAGTGATAGATCTCTCTCTTTTCCCCCGTCTGTGAAAAGCAGACAAACAGAGGCCTGGTCAGCAGGTGGGAAACAATATAAGTCTAAGGTCAGTGTGGTGTATTTTTGAAGCGTTTGACAGTTGGGCTGAATGAAAACTGACAACAGTTTCTCTTTCAATTCATGTAGTAAAACAAGTAATTCAATCATGACATATCTAAACAGTAACTGAAGACATGAACTTCATTCTTCTTTTTCACCTGATCTTTCAGACACAGTAAAAAAAAACATCAGAGATTTAATTTTAAATTCAAAAAAAAAAATCAGGTTTCATAGAGGGAAATTTGCAATAAGTCGTTATGTTAAAAAAATCTGCCGTGCCCCCAAAATTTACATTTTCAAACCACCTCCACTACTTTCATATCCATGAGCTGCCGATTATATTTGTGTGTCTGGGTAAACAAGGAGGATCTCAGCTTTGAGATGGCTCAGAGAGCTCAGCCCTGTGCTGAGCATCTTGAAGCCACACCACAGAACCATTTCAGTTCTCCTTTGCCACCGTTCACAGGAAATTCCCCTCTAGTTAAACAATCCTCTGGCCTACATTAATATTCTGCAGCTCCAACACTCTGGTGGTGTAGTAAGACTTGGTGTCCTCCGACTGCAGCGTGACCACGAAGCGGGTGTCTCTGAAGGCCATCTCCCTCTCTTCAGACATGGGCCAGTACTGGGCACATTTCTCCTGTGACAGGAAGAGAGAAAAATCAAAGTTAGGAGAGACAGGAGGAAAAGTAAGCATCAAAAGACAAAGAAATACGTCCCATGAAACACAGGAGGAGCTTCTCTTAGAGGCCAGGTAGAGCCCACAATAGGAAACTGGATCATTAAATTAACCACGGATGAGGATTTAAAGCTTTGTCTCTGTCAACTCACCAGACATTCACCAGATCCCACTCACATTTGTAGTCACACTTTCATGACTTATTTCAATAAGTAAACTGTTGGTACTAAAAATTAAAAAATAATCTCTTACTGGTTCTCCTCTAATTCCTGGTATTTTCCTTGTGAACAGACAACGAGCAGAGGATACGTTGTTGATGCTAAGTCTATTATGCAACCCTCCCTCTGAAGGATTGGAGGAGTTGGCCTACATAAAAGATCCTTGTGGGGTTAATAACATCAGTGGAGTCGGTGCTCTGAGTCTTTTCTTTCCACGAAAACTCAGCTAGAGAATCTGATTACACAGCAAGATCCACTCCGGCTGTTTTACTGGGAAGAGTTCACAGCAACACTGCTCACTGTGCACATTGTGCACTGACACACACACACCCCCCCCCCCCCCCCTTTGCCCTGCTCACACACATGTTCACACAGACCTGTCGGCCACAGACACACTGGCTTAAAACAACATCACATTTGCTCTTTGAACAGCTCTGCCGTACGTGTTTATTTACATACAGCGAGAGGACGACAGATCCAATGTCAAGTGCTCACACTAGACACATGTGGAAACGCGTACTAATACCAGGTGTGACCTCAGCGGTGTCCACATGAGGTCGGGTTACCCCGGATGGGTGTTGATGCAGGTTTGAACAGAGACAGAGTGTTGGTGAGCGCCACGTCGATTAAGCACTGATTCTCTCCCATGAACCCGATTGAATCTGGATCTTTGCACGATACTGATGGTTGACCTGGAGCTCGGCCTCAGTCTGCTGCTTGTCCACCGTGAGCTGAGCCAGCGACTGCTGCAGCATCCGAGCCTGAGACGAGTAGAACTCTCTCTCCTGCTGCAGCTCCTCCTCCCGCTGCTCGTTCTCCTGGAGCCTGAAACACAGGTGGGTTCAGCGTTTCAGAGGGGGCTGCTGTGGTCAGGGGGCGGAGCCTGATGCAAACAGGAAGCGCTCATGTCCTGTGCTTCGCTGACGCGACATTAGAGCAGCGCCGTCGATAACGGCTTCCTGTCTGATGGAGCTGCAGGTCCACAGATCAATACACATTTCCACCAGCTGGTACAGAGAGTTTCTCTCACACACACACACACACACACACACACACACACACACACACAGCCTGAGGCTC
>JAFBJT010111845.1:20332-21838 GCA_016785325.1 Chascanopsetta lugubris
TTTGCTCATTTTCACTGAGTTTTTATTTACATCTGATATTTATTAACCATGGTGGCTCATGATGTCATCACCATATTTCAATATATATCACAGTTTCAAAGTTTGGTTCTCGATGAAACAAAAACAAACACTCGACCGTTCCAGCTCCTGCCACACGAGTTCTGATTCTGTCCAGATCTTAAAATGGACTCCGATTCTTTTCACCAGTGAATTCATCGAAAGGAGCGAACCCATCGCCACTCAGCGGGGGTCCCCGGCGAATTGCACGCAATCTCTTGACACTATCGTCCACTCACACTAGGGGCGTTTTTTTTTCTTTTTTCCCTTTTCTCTGTCATGAAGAAAAATGAAACAGTCTTACAGCTGCTGGTCTGAGCGCCGCACGCCGCTGTCACAACGCCGCTGCACCACTTTCCTCTCCTCATGGAAGTTTGGAATTCATCTAGAAATTAAAACATTTCAGTTTAAACAGAGACCGAGACGTCTCTCGCCTGTGTGCTGCCAAATCCAGCCCCCGTCCAACACACACACACACACACACACACATAACGATATCCAATGAAATGATATGATGATTGCGGCAGGAAGCGGATTCTCTCACGACACGACATCATCTGTTCCAACGCTGCGACGGAGGAGACAGGTGAGGCTGCGTTCAAGCGTCTAACACACCGACCAGACTGAGAATCGGTGGGTTCTTGGGTCTGGACGCGCACACGCACCAGGACCTGCTGCTAAATCTGACCTTCAAAGAAAGGGGGCGGAGCCACAACACAACCAGAAGAAGCAGGAAATGGCATACAAACACGTACGACTGGCACTCCTCCTCTGCGGGTCTCGACGTCAACTAGGTCTTCTGAAAGTTCATTTCTTACATCCCATAATATCAAACCCGCCACAATGTGTCACAGGTCATGTTGGAAACGTCTTGACCTCCGTGTTGTGACCACGCCCACTCACCCAAATCCCACAGAGGATTCGCGCACACGCGCTGGGGTCTGCCCTCCAACCCGCCTCCCATTCAACGATTATTGCTCAGGTTTCAACCAATCGACTCGTCAATCAACAAAAGGCCGTTTCCTCCTGAGCGATGGTCCCGACACGAGTCCCGCAAGAGTCGCCCCTCACCGCCGAACGAGCGCCGATCGGGAGTTTTCTTGCCGACTACTCATAAATAATCTAAAAGAAAGGAAAGAGGGAAACGAACGCGTCCACAAAGTGAAAAATCAAAAGTCTGCTGAAGTTGTTTGGCGCGATAGAAAAACGCCGAGTCAGCGTCCGTGGCGAGGCCACGTGCCGCCGGACAGAGAGCGTCCGCCTCGCGCTCACGTTATATGGCACTTTGAAAGACTCCGTCCAGATCGGTCCGGGCTCGAGTCAAGCTGTACAACTATACACATCTTTAAAAAGCTCGGATCCAAATCTCACTGTGCAACAGCAGAACATCACTGCACTGAAGGTCGGGGGGGGGGGGGAGGGGGAGGGGGGGGAGGGAGGGGGGTGGCG
>JAFBJT010111846.1:0-45661 GCA_016785325.1 Chascanopsetta lugubris
AGCATTTTTTGTGACCTAATAATATATTGTTTTCCAGGAATCTGGCACAAGCGCGTGGACAGAAATACAATACTGTGCATTCACACCATCAGTGGCAGTGCTTAAAATTAAGTACACGAGGCTGCTATTTCAATTTGTTGCCGTTTAAGTGAACCGATTGCTTTCTCTATAATGCCTCTTTTATGTGGGTCTATAATTTTGACTTGGCCAGCGGAGGTAAGGATAAGTGATGCCCTCAGAGCAATCAGCACACACCATGAGTAAGATGCCGCGTCAGCTATGATGATTTCATCGTGTCCTCCTAAGTAGGTCAAAGGAAATTTATATGGCAACATAAACATCTGATGTGGCATTAGCGATGGAGACCACACTCCTCTCCACTAAGCCTGTCCTGCCTCTCCTGTGGTAACGAGGGTACCTGCCAAAATCCAACTCTATACGGCTATAGGTTTAAAGATAAACTGGACTTTTTAACTGTGATTAAAAGTGTTGTTTGGGTCCTTAAAAAGGGACAGTTCGCACACTTTAGCACAAGCAGGATTTTCTTCTTTAACGAGTGGCCATGAAAATGCTTTTAGTTTTGTGTGTTGAGGTCTTTAGGTATACTGTGGTTGAATTCCACAAATCAGACTATTCTGGCATTCTTCCTGTATTGTCAGTCAGAGGACGCTCATGCTATTGTCAAACTTTTTTTTTTTTTTAAATAGAATGAGCTTGCAGATATTAAAAACCATACATTATATATAATATATATATATATGATCCCCCCCTTCAACAAAACATCGTCAACCGGTGTCAACGGGCGCACACACACACACACACACAGAGTGAGAGAGCGTGCGTCACACACACACAAAGTGAGAGCGTAGTACATTACTTCTACCCCCCCCCCATCAACAAATCGTAACGGCTCCCCGTCAACAAATCGCCGCCAACCCAGTACATCACCGTGGCTTGGTGATTAAAAAGTAGCTTGCGGGGCAAAAAATAGTGGCCACCCCTGATGTAGCATATGCAGTAGACACAACAAGAGCCCTGACTCTTATTCATTTCTATTTTTCTACGTCTTTACATAGAAGCACTTTGAGACCATTTCCTGTTTTAGTTTTTTCCATGTCCGACTTTATAGTTCAAGTCTCAGTGAAATTGCCGGTCCCTGAAAAAACACTCAGTCATTCAGGGATCCACACAATGAACGTTGCACTTCCTGCCGACATGAGGGCAATGAATGTTCGATGTTTTCTTTTTTTTTTCCCTTCTCCTTTTGCTTGTTTCCTCCGTGTAGACTGCAATTTACACGGTTACATTAATGTAACTGTCATGTTCTATCCACGAGCACTGAAGCAGAACTGCTAAAAGACAACCGAGCCACGGCGCTGATGCACAGGGCACCAAAGATTGAGCAGCAATACGCAGTTAATGGAATTAAGTCGAGAACTCCACCATTCACCGTGAGACAAGGAGAAAAAAGAGATGTTCAAACAACGCTTAAATAAGCGCGGAACGCTTTGGAAATAAATGACGAACATAAGGAATTCATTCATGAATGTAATGTGCAGAAGGGCGGGGAAAGGGAAGAAAATGTATTAACTTCAGCAAATGGCTTTTGCTATCACTCCTTGGTCCATTGTTGTCTAAATAAGTGAATGGGAAATTACATGTCAAACAAATTGCCCAATTAAGTGGCAAACCTTCCAACAGCGACTGAAACTACTAATCGTTATGTTGTTATAGTATATTCCATCTGCACTTCAACCCTACTCCCCATTTCTGAGGAGCAGCGGTGGCAGGGGAGCTGGACAGACAGTAAAAGGGCTTTGGGAAAAACAGAAGAGAAACAAGGTCTTGTACCTCCGTGTTACATGCTCAAAATCTGCCTCATTTTCACCAGGGATCCCACAAGCACAAGGCAACACTAAATGGAAGGTCAGTGTGGGCTTCTTTCACAACAGTTTACTTCTTGAGTCAACAACACCCAATAAGACTGTGTAACATGCAGCAAAATGTGCGTGTGTCTGTGTTAAAATAATCTCAGGGGTGCAGTTGTAATCCTAAATTGGTGTAATTTGACTTCACCAGTCTGGGTTTTTCCCCTCAGACAAACTGACACTACAATATACGCACATCAAAAATAAAATCTGGATTGTTCACCTTCAAACTGAAATGAAAAAGTCTTTATCTTATTTTTTTTTAATCATGTGTAAAGGTGAAAACTTCTCAGAAAACCTTGGAAACTTCCACACAGAATATAATGTACTTCATAACTTCAAAAGCTCTTTCCACCTAATTGGGTTAGGTGAAGGATTCTTCCCCGAAGTGTTCGACACAATTTGTTTTTAATCCTCAATGGAGAATAAAAAAAAAAAGTAAACGGTGACCTATGTTTGAACTCATTCGCTTCTTCTGCTCACTCATCTATCAGCAGCACACAATGTGTCGGGTCTGTAATTCTTTTTGTCGTTAATAATTCATCAAGGCCTTCTTCATTAATTCATAATCGTTTTGAGCTCTGTTCCTAATTGCTTGTTATGATGTTGAAAAGGATCACAGCCGGTGATCAATTGACTCCTTTCTGCAAGTGACCAGTAGCTGTTATTCCATGAAGCAGGACAGACAGTTTAACACTTCAGTGGCATACGAGGGCTGGAGTTACAATTAAGTGCAGTGAATAAAAGCTGACACGCATCGACCGCTAACAGGTGAGGTGAAAAGCACCGGTTACATGGCGATATTGACACCTGTCAAGGTGATAACGTTTGACAGTGATGTGTTGGAATGAGTGAAAATGGATCCGAGTGATTCTGACAAGGGGCCATATTCCGGACTTTATTACAAGAGGACTAGGTCAGAGTGTTTGACACGATGACAGGGCTTATTGAGCGACGTCGAGCAAAAGATGTCAGGGGAGGGACAATGGTCGGATTTACGAGAGCGTTACGTTATCCAATGCTCATTGACGGGAGAGGATGTTGGCCACTGTGGTCCACTCTAACGGAAAAAGGTTACTGTGGCACCAATACATGAGAACCTCACTGGGCTCTATTATAGAGAGTGTAAAGGAAAACACAGAGCGTCAGCTTGTTGAGTAGCCAAAGACCGGGCAGAGCGTTCACCACTTCACCACAGTGACATGAACTTTAGACCTACACTGTAACCTTAGCTATGTATTATTGGTATGATCCAAATCCAAGCCAAGCGCAAGGTCTTCCGTGAAAACAAGCAGCACAAAAAAAATAAATAAATCAAGTAGGCACTTTAATCTGGCCGTTACAACCCCAACGGGACTGTCGATTCTTCCAATAATTGGTTTCAAGCAAGTTCTGAACGAGCTCCCAGTTCTGTTTGACATTGAACTGTTGGACAGCAGCTTACAGATACGCAGCCTCATCTTTGTTCACCACTTTGCCATCGAGGAGTTATAACAGGAAATACGTGGACGGTCGCTCAGGACCAATACCATCTCATTTTACTGATGAGTCACATGGTCAGGCTGTGGGATTCTGGGCTGTATGCTTTGTATCTAATAGGGTTTTTAAACATTCTAATATGAACTTTTCCTCAAAAGGTAGAACAAATATCTAAATTTCAGCCAAAGATTGAAACAAAAACCAGAAATTATTATTTTATTTTTTTAATTGCGTTCCAAACCTGCCCCTACTCCTATGGATATTTTACCCCACGCTCTACTCCACGGACCTCTGGTAAGTGTTGAGTGATTTTTTTGTCAGTTAACCCTGACGCTGAATTCTGAAACTTTTTTTTTTTTTTATTCCTTTAGCTCATCGTTACTATACTCATCAAAAACCAACTGCATGCATCATCTTACATGTGCAGCACCTCCAAGATCAGAACTTTATCTGCAGTAAACCGCATGTGGTTGTGGAGCTGAATCGCTGCACAGTGTTGAGTCGCTGCACAGTGTTGAGTAAACAATCCTACATAATAAAGTTAAAATGGATGGGGAATTGAATGAAGGGGATTCAGTTCAGTCCTGTCAAGGCTACACTGTCTAGGCTGCAACTTGTTTTGCAGAATAAACATTATGGCTGTGTGTAAACAAAACAGAAAACTTCTGAATTCAGGTTTAATAATGACTTACACATGCAGAACTCGAGGCAACCGGCGATACACAACAACACGACACTGCTACCACAGCCTGGTTATCTATATTTGTTTATAGCTGCTCACAGTGTTAAAGAATAAACTGTCTCTTAAGGGCAAAGTTATTATGAGGTGCAAAGTCCTTTTTAGTATACATTGTAAACGTCTATTGATCAAAAAAAGGCCCACGAGGTGATTTAGCAGAGTGTAAATAATGATGTACTAGGTTTATTTTGATTAATAAGTTTAAATTATGATATGCTGAGTACTTCCCTTACATTCACATATATACTTATAAGTGTACTTTCTTTGTCCTAAAACAAAGGGATACATTTGAAGTTGTTGTTGTTTATAGGTCATCATGAGGCTATGATTTTACTGGTCCGGCCCATTACAGATCAAATTGGGTCATATGTGGCCCCTGAACCAAAATGAGTTTGACATACCCGATATAAATGGGGAAGCAAAAATATTTTATAGCACTACCTGTGCACTAAAACATCTGTTTACCACTGAAACATAAATCGAAATCACTGGAGTCCTTCAGTCTAAACTGCTGGTAATCAAATGTCAGATTTCTCACGAGATACAAATAGTCAATTATCTGGATTCCTGGAAAACATAATAACCAATTTATATATAATTCAAATTACTTATTAAACTGCATATTGTAATCTTTATTTCACAAAATTCACTGTCACCGTCTCATGCCTATTTATTCACATTAACGAGCAAAGTTCAATCTGCTCCTGCGCTGATGAGGCTTCTTCACAATGAAGAAGGGGGGGGGAGAACAGAGCAGAAGCCTCGAGCTTCAGTCCAATTTAAAACGAGCTTCTTTGAACACGTCACTACTTAAAGGTAATTTAGTGTTTTATGTGAGATGTATTTGAAATCAACGATGATAAACAAAGCTCACTTTCTCGGTGAAATCCGATTGAAAAAATAAAAATAAAAAAATAAAACACCCAGTACGTGTCACAGGGCTCCTGACAGCCAGGACTTCAAACGCATGAGGTTGGAGATGAATGTAGAAGTAAGGGGGTGGAGGGCATGATTAGCAGCCCACTTGGCTCCTCTCCCTGTCATGTGTGCTGTATACACATAGCATCAGTCACCTCCTCATCACCTAATTAACTCCTTCACCTTTACACAACAAAGTAGCATCTACTTCAAACTGCTCTGTCTGTCTGATCTGACACAAATGCTTTATGAGTGTTTTGGAATGAAAGATGATTTTGAAGATGTAACACACATTCCTAATAGCCATCAAATGCTTCAACGGCTACTTCTTTTTTTAAGATGATTAAAGCTGTTGCTGGATTTTTTTTTTTGGGGGGGGAGGTTTACCTGACCCAAATGTTGGCAATTTTCTTTAAAAAAATAAATAAATGAAGTGTAGGGTCTGGAATTGGGCATACATAAAAACTAAGCTTTGTCTTCACGCTTGCGTCAGTCCAGCAGCAGGTAAAACTTCTGCAAATGATAGCCTGAGGCCAGCCTTTGCTGCTCAGCGTTGGCGGCTGCGTGATACCCTCTGCCTGCAGTTTGTGAAATTCCAGGTTCTTCTTGTGGAGCCAGTTTCCTGATTTCTTTGTTAAAAACCTGCATTCCACGAGAACATTGCAGGAAACAATTATTCTTTCTAAGTGCTAAGAATTCATTTTTGCACTGAATTTGGTAGATTTTTCAATTTTTCATGTTCAGTGACACTCATGTCTCCTTGTTATTACGTTTCGTTGCTAATGTAGCACGTACATTTAATTTGATTAAATTACGGCTGCAGCAAGTAATTGTTCAAATCAATTATGATCAATTATTAAAATAGTTGGCTACTAATTTGGTCATCGATTAATGGGGTCTGCACAGCACACATCTACTAGAGTGGGGCTGGTCAACACAGTTTTTCATAGAATTTACAGACCCTCTGTTTTCACTATCTTTCAAATAACAAGATCCCAAGAATACACGTTGTTTCCAAATGACATGTAGCACCTGTATTATAAAATGTAGGTTTTGTATTTTTATCTTTCTATTATTATCTAACCTATTATTTCTATCTGATTATCAAACTTCAATGATACAACAGTATACATCCGCACACACACACACACACACACACACACACACACACACACAGCAGACAGCCAGGCGTAGAGACCATGGTACTTAGACTGAACCAGGTGAATTGAAAGGAACCCAGACGGCACCTTCAAACCCTCTGTGGACCTGGGGAAGACCCTGTAAAAAAATCACCCCTCCATCAAAGTGTGATGAGCACTGAATTAAAAACAGCCCCGCATGTTTATTCATGTAGCCGGAGTAATTAATAGAAAGAAACTGATCAGTGGTGATAATAATAATTAACAGACTTCTTTAATGAGCTTGCCCATGAGGTGACATTGAACCGCATTCATGAGATCATGCCAACATCAGTAAAAAAAAAAAAAAAAAGAAAATACATATTTTTTTTTTTGTTTGTTTTTTTTTTAAAAGAGGTAAGAGCCTCAAGGTCCAGACCGAAAAGTCAGCCTCCTCAGTCATTAGTGATGTATGTAAAGGACGGGGGAGTACAACAGTTTAGTGTCAACAGTTCAGAGGAGGCCAATCAATATGACACAGGACAAATTAAATGCTCAAAACTTGTTTATGTTTGTAATAAAAATGCAATTCCTTAGAAATAAAGGGTCTGTGTGTGTGTGTGTGTGTGTGTGTGTGTGTGTGTGCATTGAGCATACATTATTTTTGCGTGAGCATGTCTGTGTTTTGGTGGAGGATGGGGGGTCTGCGGCTTATGTTGGTGATCTAGACCTGATTTCATTCTCTAAGTGTGCAGGATCTGCTTGGCATGCTCTGCGTCTCCTTTCTCCCTACTATAGGCTCTGCTGGCTATAGCTTGTGGCGCTCCCAGTGGAGTGAGCTCTTTCCACTAACAAAATGCAAAATACAAAATTAATAAAAACACCCTTTGAAACTGACAAATATGCCTCGGGCAAACTATCGGCCCGCCGGCTGCTTAAAATTTAATCAGTATTTTTTTTCTTTATTTATTTATTTTCCACGGCCATGCTCATCTTTTTAATAACATGTTGCTGAGACTGTCTGTATACAAAGTTTTCCTCTGTCAAGAATTACATAGGGCCTGTCAGTTCATGGTCTCTCTCTCCCTCAGGGGGTTTTACAGAAAATAAGCCGAGCAGACTTATTTGATCTCATAACCTGAGTCCTTGTCCTCCTCCACACTGGGCTTCTCCTCGGCCCGTGTGGCCGTCACAGTGACCTCCATGCGCAGTGGGGCTACATGAGGACGGACACCAGCGGTCACATGACACCAGTGCACTGGAATTCCCTTGCATTGTGTCGAACCTGCAGAGGGCAGTTTGTGTGTTGACTCAAATGGTAGAATTGTTGATGTTGGGGAGGGGGGGAAAAAACAACAACAAAAAAAAACACTGAATTCCCTGATAACTCTCCCATAGTGATAGAATATTCAAGCGCTCATTTATAATTGAATTAGATTAACACTGGGTTTCAGTGCGAGTGATGACAGACCGTCAAACACTCATCCAAGTGTCAATCATGCTCTCCAGCTGAATCCTGATCTTGGCAGTGATAGAACAAAGAGAGCGCAGACACAGAGCGGAGAAATATCTACTAACCAGGATGCACTTTATTGTCTGCTATGCCTTTATTTATTTTTTTACTTCTTATTCTGTTCTGTTTGTCTGCTTGTAGTAAAAAGATAAATATATTTACCTAATCATGATAAATTATGATGATTATGATAAAAAAGATTAAAGCTATACATTTTATATTTTACAGCAGTTTATTTGATACAATAATCTGACATATATACATATATATATATTGTGTTAAGTGCTGAATATGACATATTCCGATTAATTAAATAATTGATTTCAATAATTGGCACCCTGCACAGCCTATCTCCACATATTTGTGTGGTAAACAATTTTATATTCAACCCGATTATATAATAATATGTGCAAACCATTACATGTCTTCACCTTGAACTAACAAATGGACAAAGAATAAGTATCTTTTGCATCACATCGATTGAAACAAATCATTGATCTTTTCCTATTTACCCTGAATGGAGAATTGTTGCAGTTTGCTTTCTCTGAACAAAATCCTGAAGGACACCGGTCCCTTGTTCTTACACATAAGTGACTCTGAATCTGAGATAAATTCCCTCTGGCAGCTTTTTCTCAGTGTAAAAAAGCTTTCAGTTTTGTGCCGCTTCCTCCTCCTCTTCTTACTTTCTTAGTTATTAATTGAGATCATGAGAGTCAACGCTTTCAAGCAGAGGACTGGCTCAAGACAAGAAGTGCTTGAACTTCTTTGCCATAAATATTAACAAGCAATATATTATGCATATTATTCTTTAAATACCATATAAAAAGTGTTTTTTTTGTGCCTAAATCTTAATTTTGCATATGCTTTTAAGTAATATACATTAAATAATAATTACCATTAAATTGATGGCAGCAGAGGCAGCTTTGGTGGTACTGTCAATCAAATCCGTGCAAACCCCCTCTGACACTTTCTGTCTCACTTCACTTGCAGCTGCCGAGGCATCATTGTTCACGCCAGCGTCTCAGAGTGCAGCGGCATCAGCACATACTGTACCTCCCCAGCACTTTCTCATCCCTACACTTACACCACGGGTTAAAAAGGTTATTCAATGTACTATAGATATTTTTTCCACACCCAAGAAAGTACTGCAATATTCACCATGTTGTCACTGTATGGATCCAGTGGGAGGGCGACAGGAGAAATGTGCCATCCCATATGTGGCTTGCTTAGTCTTGAGCTGCAAAGAGTAATTTTGAAATACTTAAATGGCATAAACAGTATAATTTACTCGGGAAGTGATCATTATCTCCACTGAGGGGGGAATTAGCATGTGTGGTATCAGGATAAAGCGAAACTATTTAACCCATTTTCTCAGAACTTGGTGGGATATGGACCAAAGAAATAAAAAATAAAAAACGTAAAAAACATGTTTATGTGACAGATATCTGAGTGAGTGCCACTTGGTCAAGATCCAAATAAAAAGCTGGAGGGACTTAAATTATGGGAAAAACCTTGACCTTCAGATACATACGCTACTGAATCCCATATTGTGTTTACATGTATGCTGATGTTTACATTGGCAGACTGAAGTGACTCATATCCATTGAGACCTTTTGCTTTGATACGTGATGATCAGATTTCTCTTTCCATATCGATGTATAGCCAGAGTGTTATGCCATAGGACACAAGTGAGAACAGTCAGAACTTATTGTTTGACAATGAATTCGTCTGAAGGAGACCTTAATGATAAAGTTACATTTCCATCAATCGGAGGGGGCGGCGATGTCCAACATTCTCATTACTCATAGGAATAAGGACAAGACACTAGATTTTTTATCCTCTGGATATATAGATAAATATTGTTAAAAGAAAATAAGATCAATTGAAATGATTTATTGGATCCAACAAATTTTAGTTGGTTCCTTCCTGATCCATACTGCAGAGTTCCACTGGTCATCGCACAAACACACAACAATGAAACTATAAGCTCTTTAGCAAAGGGAATGACGTCTCAGACGAAGCTGAGTAATGAGAGTGGATATTAGGTTTCTTGTAGCTTTCACATTTAGAAACGATCATAATGATCTCACTAAACGCTCCATGCTAAAACATCTGATGCTTTGTAGAAGCTCCACATATTTCTATAGGGAGGATGGGTGGGGAGGGGTGTGTGTGTGTGTGTGTGTGTGGGGGGGGGGGGGGGGTGCTGCCCCTCCCACCTGGGGGGGGGGGGGGGGGGGGGGGGGGTTGCTGCCCCTCCCAGCTCCATTCTCCAGCATCTGAACAGAGGCACAGAAAGTATTTCCAGGGACGGTGCCTTTGATGTGAGCAATTTATAAGGCTAATTATACAAACAGGATAATAACAATGGAGACTTACAAGCTGCCTGTGTGTTCACCCTCCCTGTGTTTACATCACAGACAGCTCCTTGAGCCATATGAGAATGTATGTGCATGGGCGTGCACAGATACAAACATTTGTTGAGGGAGGAAAAAAAAAAAGAAAAGAAAAAAGGCAAAAACAGCTCGGGTAATTCTCAGTTGTTCGTCGAGCCGATCATAATAACAACAAACAATGAGAAATGCCTGACATCAAAGCAGGAGATGATTATGTATTTAAAAATTCTCGAAAGTTTGAAGAAAGAGGCAAAACATTGTTGACGTGCCAACTTCCTCCTGGAGTTAATTGATGGCACCACTGCATAGCTGCAGGACAATACTTGTATTATCATGTGAGCCCCTTGCCCTTGGGTAATAGAACTTCTTGTTTGCATATTTATTGTATATTTGCGCATTCATGCCCTGCTTGTATCTTATCACCTAAATTGGCTCATGTGTCATTAGTTTGCGTGTGGGCGGACGATTGTGCCGTGGCAGTTCCTCAAACAGACGACCTGACAAAAAAAATAAAGTGTCTCGGCTTTCAGATTCGGTTTCAAGGGCCCGAGATAACAAGCTTCTCTTCTCTGACATTTGTTGGAGATCTTGTACCGTCGGAGAATACAAAACCTCAGATGTTCTTCAAAAAAAAAAAAAAAAAGGTCCGGACAACGGTTGTAAATTTTTCATTTCAAACACGGATTCTTTTTACCTGTTCGACGGCAAAAGAATGGGTACGACTGAGCGCAACAACCTTTCATCATGCGGCCCCGCTATTAGGCGTGTCCTATCGCCCCATGCATTAGAAGCACATTAAATTTGGAATCACAGTCGTCTTCAGGTTCAAATAATGAGCATTTAATTATTGACAGGGGATGAATATTTAACAAAGACACTGGTGGTTCACTTGGTCGGCCTCATATGGAGTAGTATTAAGGAGGACGTGAGGTCCCCGTGACCCAGAAACCCACCCAAGCCCCCCGCCCGCCCGCCCGCCCACCCCCACCCCCCCATTCTCAGTGAACGCCTGCCACTGCTATGAGAGTCCCATGCACGGCTTGATACAAGTGCAGGTCCATCCATGCAGAGCTGTATGACTGCTCCCGGTGTGCATTAGCAAAGAATACCTCACATTATCCTGCATATATTAATCACTGTGTACAACAAGTCAGCAAAATGTCAGAAGAACATTGAGGCAGTGGAGGGAGAGCACTCCATCGGCTGATAAGACACTTAACACAATTAATTTTTTACAAAACGAAGAGAAGTTTACGGTCCGGTTTCCGTCTTGCTGCACAGTCACACTTCACTCCCGGTGACGTCTTCCACTTGCTCCACTTTACGAAAAAGTCAAAAGTCTCGAGGATCGGTTCATCAGTGTGAAACATTGCACTTTGAGGAATGTCTAAGGATTTCCTTTCTCTACATCCGGCCAGTGCAAGTCTCTCAAAGACATACCACTTTTGGTAGTTATGCTAGTTAAAGGTACAGTGTGTAAGATTTGGCGACACCAGTCGGTGCATGTTGCATCCATCAGCTCACCCTTACCCCTTTCAAGCCTGCAAGGAGAAACTATGGCAGCCGTTGTTTGTCATTGAAGCTAAAAACACGTTTTGGTCTGTTGTAAAAACATGGCTGAACTTTAGGTATGGACATATTATACTGCTCAATATTCATACTGGCATCAGTCTCCAAAAACGTCAAAATATGTAGATCTCTCACAGATATAAGTAGGAATATTGTGTAGGAGCTGCTTCCAATCTTACTCTAATCCCAAAGACAAATGTTATGTTTGTGTTTAACTCTGTCTGACATAATGCTCTTCATCCCAGGAGGCTACTTCTTTTTTAAATTCAGGGGAAAATGTTGATCTGCAGGAATGTCCCTCACCCGCAGCACAATTTCCATCTAAATCAATGTAGTTTGAAGTTTGACGTTAGACAGTCTGTTTTCCTTGGCTTCTGAAAAACCTAATGGATGAGTCTCGTGAACTCTTGGCTTTTTAACTCAAATCCTGTATGTCAGCGCAAAACTGCAGCAGACCGCACTCTTCGCTGGTTATTGTGGGTTCACATCCCCCTTCGGTACAATCGAAAGAGAAGACAGGGAAACGGACAGACACAGAGGAAGGAGTGGTGGGAAATTTCCAAGAAACAAGATCTGCGCCCACTTCCAAGGGAATGAACCATTTAACCGTGTCAGTCACCTCTCCTCTTCCTCAGCCCACATCCCATCCACTTATCCTGGGCTCCGTCTGCACGGGTGGCCCCTCGGATCAAATCTCATGCACAATGACTCTGGAAAGGGGTTGATGGTGTAAAACACAAAACCTTCTCTATGCGTGTTTATTTGATTATATATTAATTCATTTGGTTGAAGTGGATATTGCGGATTTAATCGACCGAATATATTTCAGTGTAAGAACATGCTTAAAGGATCTATACGTAAAATTCACCAAGTCAGCAGTCGATGCACATGTGACGCTCGGCTCACACACGATCTGACATTATGCGCATACTGAAAGCACTAAGGTTTAATTACCTGCCCTGCAGCCACATATATCTGCCTCGGTTATGATCCCCTGTCGAACTCGAGGCTCGCGGGCCGAATCCATCCCGCCACGCCATTTCACGGGGCCCCCAAGAGCTTAAAAGGCACTGGATTATGATTTAATAAGACAGAATTGTAATGGGAAAAAAAATCACAATCAAATATGGAGAATAAATCAATTTACAGTGTCTAAAAAAAAAAAAAAGAGTGTTTACAGTCTTTCGGTTAACAACCGTCCCTCTGAAGGCAAACAGAATAACGTTATATGAGGCCCTCGATGAAAATGAGTTTGACACCCCTGCCCTAAACGATCGACCATGACTAGAACACGGTGCTGGTGTCTACGCGAGTTTTAGCTCAGGCACGCAGCGAGCAGAGCAGCGCACCTTGCTACTGTTGACATGTTGGTGACGTGCTGTGTCACACTGCTGAGCGGAGCAGGTGGAGGCGATGAAAGTGAAGAATTGACTCTGGAGTGCACACAAACGTAACAGAGCGAAATCCTCCACATAGAAATCAACCTACAAGGCTTTAGCGGGTGATCGGGGCTTGTGGGAAAATGTCTCATTAAAAGGGGCAGTGTGTAAGATTTTGTTCATTTTAGTGAAATGTTACAAAATAGTTACATACTGACATGTTCATGAATTTATAATCACCTAAATGTTTTTAATCATCTCACTATTTTTCCATTACCCTTAAATGAGCTTATTATGCATGTTTTCATGTGGAGTGGGTGACCTCTACGGGGGCCGCCATGTTTTTACAGGAGCCCAGAGTGCACTTACTGAACATCTTTTGACTTTTAATGACAACTCAAGTCTGCCATAGGTTCTCCTGCATGCTCAGAAGGGTGAGGGGGTGAGGTGATGGATAAAATGTGCGACTCCACCGCTAGATGTCACCAAATCCTACACACTGCACCTTTAAAACTCATCCCAACAGTGTCCCTTAGAAGTTTCCCTATATTCCATTCGACATGTATCCTTTCATTTACACTCTCAAGTGTCTTGGGTTTGTTTCTGTTCCTCCTGTCTGACACAAACACACACTTTGCTTACCGTGTGCAAATGAACCACTATTTAAAATGCCATAACTTTTACAACAACGCTGTGTGTATGTAAATCAGGGTGTTTTCATGCCGTCCTCGCGCATCCAGCCGGGGCTATTCGGGTGGCGTTACTGTATATCTTCCACTCCACTTTCTGCTGTGCAGCTGAGCTGACCTACGCATACCGACATCTTAATTAAATCTTTAGGATCCCATTAAAGCATTTTATTGAGGCAGAGACATACGGCGTTGCTCCGCATTCAGGACGGCCATTTATGTGCCGTTGTTATGGGCGGCTGGATGACAAACGGCACATCAAAACTAATTTTTTCAGCAAGCTTTGCGAAATGTGTTTTTGCAGTAAATGTTTGCCTTCCGTCACCGAATCCTCAACCCCTGAGCTTTTTCCTCCAACGCTTCCTTTGTGATTATGCCGTCTCTGTGATGGTATAATGGTTAATTCATTCCAAACCTCACAAGCGAGCCCCCTGCAATGCTTCTGACAGCTGAGAAATGTCATTACGGGCCATAATGAAGAATGAAATCAGTTATACCATCGCCACACGCCCAAAATTTAATTAGCACCTCTGAAGGTCAGCTCAAATGGTTTCATCATGATGTTTTCATGTGAGCACAATGTTTGATTGTAAATGTATTTCCCGTTTGATTTTGTGTGACCAATAAAAAAAGAGAAGTTGCCCCCGCGCAGAAACGTATGGAATGGGAACGCAATTAGTGACAAAGTGTTAACTGTATAACTTCTGAATGCCCACCAACAAGCAGTGACTCAACAAAGGCAACTGATAAGACATTGAGATTAAAATGAGGTGTGGAGAAAAGCCTTTTTATCATCCGATGCCATACCTTCACACAATGTACAATTAGAGCTCATCCTCTGGAGTGAGACACAGGCTAAGTGTTGCATCAATTTGCAGATCATTTAGTCTTTTCACACAGATTTGGCCTCTGATAAAACAGCAGGAATCAAAGCTGGGTAAAGATGAAAATACAGCGTGACAGGGGGAAAGAAGAAGGAGGAAAAAAAACTCATGCAAATCATTTTTGTTATTGCACTGTGATTTTTATGTGAATTGTAAGTGATCATTCTGCCTTTTAGTTACAGCTGTCAGCCCTCATTAATGTGCATTATAAATTGCATCAAAGTGCATAAGGCTGTGTGTGATTAATTTATACAGCTCTTTACGTAGGAGGGAAGCGTGCAGGTGTTGAGGAGCCTAATGACTTGGTTTGGGTGGCACAGCAATATTCAGCCCTCGCGCTGGAACCACACGGTGTCTGTGGTATGTCAGCTCCGGCATGTGTTTGTCACACTACCCATGGCTCTTTACGACCCGAGGAGGAGGATTACACGCTCGCATCCATCAAGTCGGACAGTGTGCAAAACAACTGAGAAAAAAATCCTTTTCTGTAATGACAATCAGTTCTGCCTTGATTAGATTCAATAAGTGATTTTAACCTCATGTCATTTTCTATCAACATATGTAGCCACAATGAGGGCGATCCATTAAGCTGGAAAATTGTATTTTATCGTGGCATTAATACACATTTACACAGCTTTTCAACACATTGGGCACTATTTTGAGATTTTCACTGTATCAACAATAAAGCAAGAGTAGTAGTGAAGGTGAACAGGGGTGTCATTTACAAGAAATCTCATTAAATGCTCTAATTTTTGGAAGTCATTTCTTTTTAAAAGGATGTTTTAGAATATACGAATATTTCCAAATATGCATCTGAAGATGTACTGAAGCGGTTAATGTCCATTCATGGTCCACTTCGATTACAGCAGAGGCCAGGCATGTGTCAATTATTCAAACAGTACGCTACCAGATTAGTAATACTGCTAATTATTATTAGAGCAATAATGTTCCTTATGAATATGAACAATGATCCGACAGCCAGAATAACATATGACCCAACGTGGTAACAATGTCATTGGTGCTTCGCCTTCTTCAACCTGAACAGAAACAAAATGGAGACTCCACCACTCGAGAGGATAATGGTGTAAGATTTAATAGAAATTAATAACATTTCTATTTACAGAAATGGAATACGAAATAAACATACTGAGATTTTTTTCCACACTGCAACTGTTAAAAATCACATGGATGCATTTTTAATTATTTTCATTACTCGTACACAAAAATCAAGAGTGGGTCCTCTCGGGGAACTTGTGTGCCATGTTGCAGCACCATGTTCGTACAGTAGCCCAGAATGGACAAACTACACCTTTTGAGTTTTATAAATTAATCAGACCACCATAGATTCATAGGCGAGAAAGAGGGAGGAGAGGATTATGCAGCTACAACATACAACTTCACCACTCGATGTCACTAAATCGCATACTGTAAATTGTAAAAATCCACATAGTGCCTTTAACACATATACTAAAGAGCCAATCTGTATTTGGTGAGCAGATATTTTTAAGTTTCTAAAATGTAACACTTTGTATATATCTAATTTCAATCTTCTTCCTAAATTGTTAGAATACCGAGTTAAATCATATCGAATTATGGCTGTGTTTTTCAGGGGGGTTATTTGGGAAACATTAAGATGCTAATGAGTCAAACAGTACATCAGGCATAAAACTAAATCAATGTGGAGGATTAATTAAAGGGCCTTTTTTCAAACAGCCCCAGCACCACTCCACCACCTAATTCCTTCCTGTTGTTCTTGCCTGATGAGCACCGCTCTGTCTAATCCACAATGTGTGACATTTAGATGTAAAGGACAGGTAGCGGGGGCAGGTCTAAACAAAGCAACAGTTTTAAACAGGTCTTTGTCTTTGTCAGAGAAGAAGAAGGAGATTAGCTGCGAGATCCGACTTTGAAGCCCTGGAAATTTGTGATGAAAAATTTAAGCTACAAGCAAACGGGTTAAGCAGGGGGGGGCTAAGCACGACGATTCATTTGACTCCGCATATATTAGTGGCTGAAATTCAAAGGTTGCGCTGTGTGTTTTTGTAATTTGAGCTTTAATAAATATTTTTGCTTTGATATACTGATTGTCCTGTGGCAGGCCGGGGAGATGGTGCAGGGGAGGGCGGGAGAGAGTGGGCAGCCGTTTGCCTCTAATGAGAAGGTCATAGCTCTCTAATTACCATGGGCAGCTCAGTAGCATCCTTCAAAGGAGCCAAGGAACGCGCCGGGTTCCAGACAATGCCGTCTGAATCAGCTTTCTCCACACACAGATGTGAGAAAACATGGACGTCAACAAACAAAATTACTTATTAAAGCATGTATGAACCATAAATTATACATGCAACTTTACACTGCGCGCGGCGCGGATCTCGACACACAAGCCGTCACCCAGCTGCAAAAAATGGTAACCTCACTGCTGCTGCAACTGTAGGAGCAAAATGAATAAGAGACACGTTTATGGTTTGGTTTTACTTATTGATATATGTATTCAACAACTAAACCTATGTTATACATTTTGTTAGCTTATGACTGATGCAAACGTTGCAGAATTGGATAATTTTGGTCCCGATATATTACATCCTTAGTACCAGCTGCTTTGTACGTCTGTTATTAACATCCAAACAATGCGCGAGAACGGAAAAAAACACACTATAAGACAATTAGCAATTAGCTTAATCAAAAACGTCAACATATTTGCTTACATGTAAACAAGATTTGCACCTATGATCTGCAATGATGGTGAGGACAGGGGGCGTTGGGGTTAGATTCCTGCTGCTGCTTCATGATGACAGTGTTGTTTTTTTTTGTTGTGCTTAAGTTACTACTAGTGACCTATGTTAAACTAGTGATGTAAAAATTAAAGAAAAAGCATCAGCTGTCATACAACTGCAATACAGAAAAGAAGAGCCAATATCACAACATGAATATAGAGTGACATGATTTGATGTAGAGCCAATCAAGTCCAAAATGTCGTAAAGTAAGATGTACTTAGTAAAAAGGGACTAACTAAACAAGTGGCATCAAGAATAAGAACATTTCTATGTCAATACGTCTTATCTACGTCATGTTACTTTCTGTAGTTTCTCCTCTGTGTGCATTGCTCCCTCCCCCCCACCCCCACCCCCGTGTATGTGATAATATGTGATAACTAAGATAAGCAGCAGAGACCTCCTCCAAATACAACCACAATTAAATTAATTATATTTTTAAAAACAACATTGTGGCAGAAACATAACCTTCAAATAAACAGTGTATGAAACTGTGCCTAGTGTGTCTTGCTCCCACATTATTATATCATTCTAGGTAAAGACAAAAGATCAACTGCATATCTTCATTCAAAAATGCGAGGCACTGTACCGCCTTGAGCATTTGTGTCATGGTAAAAGAAAGTGATTATCATTCATATATGAAGTGAGACACGCATGAAAAATAGAATGCCAGATTCATTATTTATGACACATTTGACACTTAAAACAAAAAAAACCTACTTAAAGTGCTTTAAGCTGAGAAAGAAAGGGGGAAATTATGCAGCTATTTTGACTTATTTGTCAGCGAGGTGGGTGTTCGCGGGCTCCCTCATGCAAACGTCTTATAAATTAAAAAAGAGGCGGAAAATGGATAGCACATGGGCTGCGTCTCAACTATCCGGTGGCTCCCAAGTAAACTGCCTGTGAATTAATGTAATTAAGAAAGCCACAGTATGACTCAGTGTGCCGTCACTGGAGCTAATGGATCTTCCATAGTTTGTATCAGTGTCAAGTCTGGAGAAGTGAGCTTTGTGCAAAGTTTGGAAATGTCAAACCGCAGGAAATTACGAGAAAAATAACACAAAAGCAAGTGAAAAGTTCAACAGATTGTTGGGAGTTGAGGGGACAGACTGTATTTTGGGAACAATGTTAAAGGATCGACTGTAGCGCGGGTTGAAATTGGGGATAGGAGTCCGGTTCAACGAAAATAAAGCGGAACCTATCTTTATTCTATCTCTCTGGACGGCACGTGAGCTTCCATTTGACATGTTTTGGATTACACAGGGGGCCGTTTTCAATTTTCTTGCCGTTTCTGAGT
Source organism: Chascanopsetta lugubris (assembly GCA_016785325.1). Lineage (NCBI taxonomy): Eukaryota > Metazoa > Chordata > Actinopteri > Pleuronectiformes > Bothidae > Chascanopsetta > Chascanopsetta lugubris. The sequence continues at coordinate 18,678 of JAFBJT010111846.1, forward strand.
AAAAACTTACAACCCATGGCTCAGAAGTACAATCATAATGCAAGACATCTCCATCAATTTTCCACTCTACTTGAGTTTGCTTTAACAAGTCCTTCCGGAGAGTCGAGTATACAGTCTGGAGATAAAACGCTCCTTTTCTTCCCCGGCTGCAGCCCTCGCTCTTCTCCTCCTGCCTTATCAATCGACCGCCCATCCAGTGTGCTTGCGACCTCTAATGGATTTCACATGACAACGGGGCCTGGTCCAGACAAGAGTGCTGGCCCTCGCTAACTTGACAACCATTAGCCTGCGAGAGGGGAGGATGGCGGGTGGGAGGAGGGAAGGGAGGAGGGGGTTCTCTCTGTGTTCTGTAACTGATGTGTCGTGCACTGAGCCATCTCCCCCGGGTCAGGCACGGATGTATCCACTCTGACAAGCGTCTCGCTCCTTTCTCTGTGTCCCGACGAGCCTATTATCATGAGGTCCCGTGAATGTTGCGCATTCTGGGAAGTGGCACATAAAAGAATGATCAGGCAAAGCTTTCAGACAGGAGTCGTCGGTGCGGCCGGGCTCTTTGTTGAACAAAATGGAAATGCGGCGACGAGGGGTTGCACCTGTTGAGTGTCCTGGCGGAGACCCGGGCACTCGCACTTGGCATTATGTACCTTATTATTTATACGGGGCTGTCAGCTAATAATGCATGGCCGTCCCGCCGGAGCACTTTCTGCCATCTTTGAAAGTCATGGCAAGAGGCACCCATGGTTTCTGGGACTCCATGGGTCTCACCAGGGTGTTGTCTGAACAAGTCATTCCCACTTACAGTGATATAATGCATCTGTGCTGCCGTGAGTCAAGGGTTGTCTTCTTTATCTCCCTTCACTGATTTACTTCTCTGTCTTCCCTCTATTCTGCTTAGTGCATTAGCCTACACAGTACATAGGTCACTGCCATGCTGATGGTTTTGGGGTATGGGGAGTTGCAACAGTAAAACCGCTTCACTCGCTCCGCACATCAACATGGTAAATCAGGAATTTTCACTAAAGCAAAGCTAAACAACCGCATAAATTATTTCATCGCAAGCTCGTCCTACGCTAACATTGCAAAAAAAATATAGTAAAGTTATGTTTACGTAGCGGCGTTTCACTGCTCCCACTGCTAATAGCTGCAGGCGCGGCAGGGACTGGCCTGGAAGTATTAAGGGCATTGTTGGCTGATCATGTGATGGGGCCATTTTTTATGCAAGAGCGAGCCCTGATTAGAGGGTGAGTTTTAATGACAACTAATTAGCCAACCTCTTTAGCCTTGGCGTTATGATCAAACGAGCTGTCATCGGGTACCTGATACAATGATCCTCTCACTCTTGATATGATATTTTATTCCTCTGCAATTATGCAGCCCCCACTGCACCACGTGTGTTTATTGCCTCAAGCACACATGTCAAATTAAAGAGCAGCTTATGCACCTGATATTTAATTATTGCCTGCTGCACCACCATGCACAATGGGAAAATGTCAAAGCCAGCAATCTACACTACTTCAAGCGGCAATCGGTGCGCCACGATCACCGAGCACTCATGCACACACAGACACACAAGACAGGAATTTGAATATTGCATATGAATGGGAACATCTTCCAGCTTGTCTATGCTCAGTTGGCTTTTTACACTTCCCTTTGTCACTAAAGGGAAATTGGCATATGATGGCATTGCTCACCGGGGGGAGAAAAGCTCACAGCTAATGTTTGATTTTGGTATGAAGAGAAAAAAGCACAACTAAACATTTAAGAAAAAAATATCAGAAAAGATGAGAGATTATTCTGTGACATTTTGGAAAAGAAATGCTCAGACAAATGGTGCTTTATATTTTTTTCAGGTTCATCAAGCAACATGGAATTTCTTTTTCATGCAATTGAAATATGGTTGACTTTCTTAAAAAGGAAAAGTAGTGAAAACAATAAAAATCCCAGAGCCCAGCTGAATCAGGATCAATTAAGTAGGTGTTAGGAAGGTTGAAGTAAATTTTCTTTAAACTACATCTACTGGGCTCAAGGATGATACATGAGCATATTTTGAATTGAACCAGAATGCCTGAGCATGCCTTTGTGATGACTGTCGCATGCTGTGGTGAAACTCCACTTATAAACACTGCATTTCTATGGATAATTCAATTTTTTTTTCTCCAAAAACCATGAAAGTTTAATTATACTTGAATTAGACTATGGGATAATTTCTGGGTCTTTGTTTTCTCCTCGGTCCCTTGACAAATTTATAGCTGCAGAAAAATGTGATTCTGATCATTCTTCTTCTGCGGCTAACCCAGTGTTTCCCCATCTTTTTAGAACTAAAATAGCTTTTTAATTTAGTGAAAACGCAAGGCTGTGGCCAGGCCTTAAGTGTTTAATTCTTTCCATTTCCTACTCTCCAAGTGCTCATCTACAGATGTTAAAAATGTGTTGATCTCCTTGTTGCACACTTCTTGAAAACAGATTGTTATTTTGGCAGTGTTTCACGAGATACTTTATGGCTTATTTCCTTGTTTTTGTTTGTGCTGTGTGCACAGCATTCAGTGAGTTTGCATGTGCCTCAAAATCCACATTGAGTTTTCCAGAAAAAACAAGAAGGAAATCCAGAAGAACTTAGGAGAAATATTGTTCTTCATCATTAAAATCTGCTTTGTACATTTTATACGGGGTATAATCTCCATTATAACCTGACCGAGTGTATTTATTAGGCTTCACATTGGCATATACTTTTATATGCAAGGCAGAGCAGAATTGGAGTATTTTATGGAGTCTGTTGTCCCATGAATTCAGTTGATTAAAATATTAATTGCTCCAGCTCTGATGAATTAGTGAGGTGACACTGCTGGAATGATTGACTTTAACACCCCTCATGTGTACGTGTCATATCCAATAAATCAGAGACTAATGGTGAAATATGAAAGGGGTCCATGTTCAGGGGCTGGCTTGTAAAGTTTCTGATTTACTTTATTGGCCACGCTAACTTCCAATCGATTCACTGTTGGTTGACAGAGGGTTGGTTGTGGATGCGACAACAGCACGGAGAAGCATTTGATTTAGAGGGTGTGTGTGTGGGGGGGGCAGTGAAGGAAAAGTGTGCATTTCAACACAAGGGGCTGGCGTATGGGAGAGATGGCCATGTTGCGGTGACAGTTGTCATTCTGTTGCCCTATAATGACATGTACGTACATCGAGGGTTTGAGTGTCTGTATGACAGTCCAGCACAGCCCTGTGGTGGGAGACATCACTTTAAGATAGGGACACACACATACACCCACACACACACACACCACCCTGCATGTCTGGGGGCCTGTTGGCTGCTCTCCCTGGTCCCAAGTGAACGCTGTGTTAACTTACCACCTGCTCTGCTGCAGGGTTTGTGACAAATGTTGATAGATGTTTCAACTTTATGGAGATAATTGATTGTTTAAGCCAAAGAATCCCCCCACGTGCAGGCTTCATTTAGCAGCGGCCTGTTTTTCATTTGCCAATTTGCCGACATTTATTGGGGCCATTACTGGTTGGTGCGTCTGTGTGTTTGAAAGTCGGCCTTCGTGACAAATGTGGTTTACATTGCTGTGCACAGGCAGCAAAGAAGAGCCTACAGCCTGGACTTTAACTATGAAGTAAATCATTAAGATTCTAATACCACACAAGCCACCATTGTGCTTTAAATCAGGCTTGACAATGATTTCTGGAGTTGACTAACAACTTTGATGACTGATTAACCTATATATTATTTTTTTTGTCAACTGATTAACTTAATAAACTGATAAAAGTTACATTTTGTCATTTCCAGCAGTTTACTTGACAATGTGTTAAAAAACAAACTTCCAAAATAAAATACAATGGAGTATAACAGGTGCATTACCACCACCCACACTGTCAGATTGGCTGGTTTACTGGTCCCACTTCAGGAGTCATGTAAATAAAGGTGCAAACTTTATTTAATCAACAAATGAATCACTAGTTACTGAAGTATAGACAAACACAGAGGCTGATAGTCAATTTTATGTAATCATTGTTTGCTTGACACACAGAGGTGATATCGTTATGTTATAAGTCCTATTTTTAAAGATATATTTTTAGGCCAAGATAAAGTCCTTTACATGCATGTCGTCTTTAACAGTATCTACCATGTTTCACTGCCTTTTTTTTTTTTTCAGAGCAGACAAATCAAACATTGGCTCTAGAGGAAGGTTTTTATACGAGCCGAGGGCCCGCTGAGGCTTCCCCTACACAGCTGGAGGAGAAGGGGTTAAGCACGGGCTTTTCAGGTTTTTGCATTTTGCAACCCGACCGCATCATGCCACTGTATCCACACACTAAACCTTTCAATAACAGTTCCATGCTTTATTTATACTGCGGATCACATGAGATTTCAGATCAGGACCAATTAGCATGTTCAAAGAAACAGAGACATTTCAAGTTTTCACCTGTGTCGGAGTTGAAGCGTGTGATCTGCCGTCATTCGCTGAAAACCTCCACCACAAAGAGATGGCTATGCTGTTTGTGGAATGCTCTTACACTCTGCCGGTCAGTAATTACTCTTTTTACAAACATGCTGTGTGTATATAAAAGCTTTAACAGGGAGGAACCGTGTGGTCCACCCAAAGCCCCTCTGTAGGAGAGCAGTGTTGCAGACAGCACCTGTTCAGTAGATGCAGGGAAGGAATGTAGACTGGGGGAAGTTTCTTTCAGGGTGCCCCAGATGCCAGTATAACACAGATGTTGTAGTGTTGCTCCAAAACCACAATCACAACATATGGTAATTGCTGCAGAATTATTTTCTGGCCAGCTCTCTAACCAGGGACTGATAAAATGGAGAAGTCAGCTACCGATGCTCTGTGGAATGAACACCTGCCAAATCTAACTACATGAGATGTCAGTCCTGTGAATGAGAGGCCACCAGGTAAAGCCATTAGGGCTCGTGATGGCCAGAGCAATCTGAGAGGCCACGGGTGAATGAATCCACAGATGCTTCTCTCAACATTCCCCACAAAGTTGATTGTTTGTGAACCTCCCTGTCCCTGAACATCCTCGTGCATGAGCCTGTTGTTAAGGTGGGAGTTTTTGATACTACCGACACACAGGAGAAGACATTTCGGTCCAATGTTCTGAAAAGGGGTGAAATTGTCGATAATCTGTTGTTCAAATGTGTCTGAGTTTTACTACGGTCGAAACTGATTGTAACAAATGTATAGTTTTGTCAACACAGCTGAATAATGATGTGCAAACATAAAAATGTATGTGGTGCTGTGCTTCCATTCTGTTGCAGGACAGACGAAGCTTATTTGGCCCATGTCTATTTTTATGCCCAATAGAGGCAGGAGGTTTTGCTCCCTAAACACCTGAATATTTTGGTATATTTTGTGCATGATGTGTAGACAGAACCCATCCCAGACTAAATATTAGCAGAATCTGGCAAACTTTAACATTTGCACAGGCTACAAATGAGCAGTCTATTAATAAACATTGCACGAGAAACATGCAACTATTTTGATAATCAAGCAAAGTATTGTTGTTGGGTTTTTTTTCCCTATCATTCAAACATTATCACATTAAAGACAAAAGCACAATTCTATTTCCAGCAAACTTAATGTATTCTTAGACAAATCATAAATTGGTTCACTTGAATTGAATTAAATTTGAAATTGAGGAACAAAATCAGCTATGAAAACAGTGTATGAATATTGTTTTCCATAGTACAATATAGTGAATGTACTGCTTCCCCCAAGCAGACAAATACAGTACTTTAAGAAAAACAACAGAATAATCGATTAGTAATTGCAGCCTCAGAATATTAATATTGTAGGCTTTTAAAAAATAGGTAATCAAAATAAAAATCACCAGTCAGTTCAACCAGGAATTTGTGGTTGTAATATCTTGGTTGAATCATTTTTCAAACTGCCATCACGGAGATTTCCTTTCTAGATGTGTGAATGCTCACGTTCCCCTTTACTCTCTCATCGCAAACAAAATGTTGCATCCCTGTCAAATTGACTCATTTCCCAGTGTTGTTGAGGCACATCTAAAACATAGTTAGGATTTTGTGAAGCATTCAGCAATATCCAGGAGCAGCGTTTTATCTCAATCCAAGGCGCGACTTACCACTCACCCGGATATTCAATCACTGAGCTTTCTTAATTGTAAATGTTGGAATGTGGTTGTTTTGCTCTGGCTATTAGCTTTGCAGAGTGTGTGGAATGTGTTTCTGTTTCAGCACAGTTGAATTCAACCATTATTCATCCGTAGCCCAGAAGCAGCCGATGGGGTTGGTTAGAAAATGAGCCCTGTTCTGTTTCTCAAGTGAGTGTTTTTTAGTCTGGGGTAAACACACATACACACATGCCTTTATACACACACACACACACATACTCGCACATACCTACACACACACACACACACGCACACACACACTACAAAACTACAGAGGCATTCAAGAAAACTTGAGGGTCAGAATGAATTACAAATCAGACCTTCTCTCTTCTGGGTTTTTGGCTCCACCATCTGGTCTTCTATGACACTGTCTCTCTCCAGCACCAAACATTACACGCAACACACAATACGTAAAACTGACCTTAATTAGATTTTTGTTATGCAGTTTGAAGGTGAATAATTAATTAATTTCGATAATTCATTAACTGGAAAAACTAATAAATGGCAATTTTTTTCATGCAAAAAAAGATCACTCTTTTCTGACCTTTACTGTCATAACCTGATTGTTGATCACAGATGAGGAAAATTGAAAGCACATTTTTGAATGCCATCCACGATTCAACAAGTCAGGAATTGTTCTCGAACATCGAAATCAGCATTCGATAAGTGTCGCAAAATAAACAGCGAGATATTTGCATCGAACTTGCGAAGAGGAAAAGAAAAAGAGGCTGTCTACAGAAGACTAACTTTATTGATTGGTGGAAATTGGAATGGTGAAGGGAGGTTTTTTTGCTCACCGGGGGGTAGACTGGTAAGGGAAGGAGGGTGTCTCACTTAAAAAGATCTCATGTTATGGCAGCTTTTATTAACACTCTTCATTTGCTTTTGAAGACAGGCGGGGGGGAGGGGGGGGATGAGCCCTGGCAGGTTACAGACATGTGGCGTCTCCATTGCTTATTCTCCTACTGACAAACGTCCTTCTTTCTGCTGCTCACTGTGCCATTTACAGGTGGGTGTGTATGTGTAGTTTTTTTTTTTTTTGTGTGTACACACCTCCTGCAGTCAATTTAAGCAATTAACACTGCAAACGTTTTATCTGTTGTAAGCCGTCTCTCTATAAAGACATCAATCTGTTTTAAGGGATTAAGCTAGCCAAAGGCAACATGCACCAATTACCTTGGCAGTTGCAGTCACTCATAATCGTTGCATTATGCAAAACATTGTTTAGGAAATTTAGAAAAATAATTCCTTTTAATACAAAGCAGTGTGGATTTTTACTGAAAACCTGAAAACATTCACATAAACATCATTTTTATAATATCTTTAGTTTAATTCAACAACTGTTTCTCAGTTAGTAGCTACTACACACATATTTTTTGGAGAAGAAACTATTTTTTTTTTAAAGAGGTGGTTAAATGGGCTTTTATGGAGGGCCAAGGAAATATGTCTTTTAAATATTACATGTAAAATTCTGATGTGTAAAAACCATGGTACTTTTTTCCTCTGGCCCAAAGTTTACATTTACAACTTTTTAGTTGACCACAGATTAGGGTCAAAATAAAATGATTCAAGATTTACACGATTATCAGTGAAGATGACAATTCAGTCAAGCTGAAATCTGACACAATATAATGTATTCATATCTTGATTTCAGTTTTTAATGGTCTTTTTTTGACACCTGTTTGTGCAGAATTTTCCAAAAGCAAAAGTGTCAAAATAGACACTGTCCTACAAGTGGGTTTATTCTATATTCTCATATTTTCCCTTCCCTCCCCCGCTCCTCTCACTATGGTGACCAAGTATTTGCTCGGCTGAAAGTCATGCTTGTTTGTCGATAAGTATTCAACAACTTCTTCCATAACTGTTTCTTCTTCCATGCTGCTGTTAGCGCCGGTGAGAACTGGCAGAGTGGGTCGCCCTCCATTAGAGCAATATTGGGAAACTAACCATGCAGAAAGCAGCAGGCGTAAAGTAAACTTTCTCTTTTAAATGGCTCGGCAGAAAACACTCTCCCTTGCGATTGCCTCCTTCGAACAAAAAAGATATTTGATGCTTGTGCACACCAGCTCACTGGGCCCAGAAGAGACCCGCAGTCGCTGGGTCCCTTCCAGACTCAGGGCTGAGACCTGGACCTTCACTCAAGATAAACAAATGTCCTTGCATATTTTTACATAATGTTCAACTGACCCCACAACCCCTTTAATGCAAACAAGAAGAGGCCTTCATATGTACACACACATACACACACACACACTATACTACATCATTTGTAACACGGCATGCTAAAATTGCTCTTGCGTCGAGCCAGACATTGAAAGAAGAACTACTACAGTGTGTACGATTGAAGGACATCTAGTGGTGAAGTTGTGTGATGCAGGAGGAATCCCCCTCACCTAACCATTCCCTTCCAAACTCATAAGAGAACCTATACTAGCCTTTGTTTGGGTGAGAGTAAAAACATGGTACTGGAACATGTCAGTCTCCAGAGAGAGAGAGTCCAGTTATGATAAATAAACAATTTGTTCATTCAGGTGACAATACAAAAAAGTATATCACAATATACTACTTTTATGTAATTTCTGCCAATGGAGGTGATGTAAAATGTCAAACAGTGGACCTTCAGACTCCACACATAATATGTTTAAGTTTAAAGTTCCAAAATTGTGAGACACATCAAAATTTTGTGTTCGAATATATACTGTATATATTTATATATATATATTGTTTTTTCTAATCTTTAGTGATATCCATTGTACCACCTACAGTGTTTAAAAAGCTATAATTGGCCATTTGTTAATCATTTAACACAATACTTCCCCCCTAACTGCACAGTTCTGTGTAATTACATTGAAACAAGGGGATTGTAATCACCACTCCGCTTTGTTGTTGCTCTCACTTATGATAATGCCTTGCCTTTGTGCGCTGTGTTTAAACATGGATTTAAATAGAAAAGACAATTTTAACAATGCCCCCCCCTCCCCTTGTTTACATTTGACGTCAGAGGAATACAAAGGGTGGGGGCCAGTAATTTATACTGTTATGAGATTTGTGTTTAAAAAAAAACAAAAAAAGTCCATCTGCAATGAAACATTTGTAATTCACAGTATCCCTCGAGATTCCTTCCCAAATGAGTAATTAATACCATTGTAATGCCTTTCAACCCTGCCCCCAATTTTCAGGCAAATCCCCTATTAGGGGTATAAGTCTGCAAGGCTTTGAGGGTAATTAGTGAACATGCTAGGGAATGTTAGCGGGGCTTGGCAGGTGCATTTGATCAGTGGCAAGCGGCTAAATCACTGTTGACAGAGAGAGAGAGACATGGCAAGAGGACAAAAACAGGAGGGCAAGTGGGTGGAAGTGTCAAAACTGAGGGGCAGGATTAACCGCACCCCTTTTTTTCTTTCTTTATTTTTTTTTTGATAAGGCAACTATATACTGCATAGTTGGCAGAAATCGAGTGCATTAATTACAGCTGAGTCTTTTCAGAGCAGGTTTTACTGAGTGTGAAAGATCACTGAGAAAAACCACAGCATATTTGAATATTTCATTAACAAGACAGTGGTGAATCTCCATCTCATATGCACACAAAAATGAAGGGCTTGTATAATATATGTCTGACCTAAAACAAACTGGCCTTAACATCACAAACGACCCCCCCTTGTTCTATAATGAGAACTTCTGGAAACCCAAATGAAAAAACGGTATGAAAATGCTCTCATATCAATAATCATGATCACCTCATTGTTTAGAATTTCTCTGACTGAGGATAAGAGTATTACTACACTGTAAAAGGTGATATGCATCAAAATAAATGCAATGCAAAAAAATGCAATCTAATGACTACTCTTAAACACATCTTATGCTGCTGAATTATTAATGTTATTGTGTGTGTGGGTTACCGTGGGCTCAATGAGGCCTAATTAGGGGAGAAGCGCTAAGCTAATTTGCGGATGCCAGAAGCATAGTTTATATATAAGAGCTAATATTTGAAAGTCAAATTAAAGTTGAAAAGGCCTGTAATAACTGTTAATTAACTCGGGTTTTGTTTTTTCCTTTGACAAACTTGAATTGAGTACAATATTCACAGGCTAGTGCTTAACATTTCGGACCACAAAGATAAAATTTCAAAGCTTTGAATTATTCGTTTGAAGTGGGTATTCTCTGTAGATTGGATATTATTTTAAGATCCCTTTGTTCAAAAATTCATTTTTATTATCGCTGCATGAAATGCATGGCAATTCCCCACATAACTAACCATTGGTGCAATTAACATCTTCGATCGAGTTCATATTCCTGATAATTTATACGGAGTATGCACCTCCCCTGTGATCGCTGGCAGGGTTTGACTCTTGCACAGCTGCCTTGCATTTAACAGCATAAGTTTCATGCTGATGAAAATGGAGAGTGAAACTTTAATGAACGGGGCTCGACTGTCATGGTAATAAAGACTTTGAAACAACACCGAGGCCGGTTCAGCAAGCAGGCAAAAAGCAACACCAGTGTAGTGACATCAAACCAATTAAGACTGACGATAAATATTAACAGGAGTGGGTATTAACAGAACATGACTGGGAAGCCAAGCTGTAAACAAGTGCTGGATGGCTGATCGTTAAAACTGTGTCACACAGTGCTGCACATCAATGGGAAGATAGAGATTTCAACACAGGAGCTGATTTTTCTTACCCGGCCGAATGAAGAACAGCACAGATCTTACAAACCGAAAAAAAAAAAAAAACTGATCAATACATCTACCTATGAGGTGATGGCACCGTTAAAATTGCAGGAAAGAATATATAACAATTTCAGTTTGCATCAAATGAGATCCACTTAATAATCTCGTTAAATTAAAACTCACAGGCAAGTCCGAGGAAGCTTTTTTGCTCACAAAAGATAAACGTATCCTGGAAAACATTTTAAAAAGCTTCATTTTCCACTTGAACAGTGCCTGCAGTGATTGGATATGCAACATATGTGCCCATATGCCTTCAGACAAACACATGACTTCAATGGTTACGTCCATCTGCTCAGCCTTAATAACATGACACGGCATTTGTTTGACAAAAAACTAGACAAAAAGTGTAAAGACTGAAGCCAGTTGAGATTAAGAAAATAATAATAATCACAGTGTAAAGCACAGAGGCTATCTGCTGCAATCTGTAATCATTGCAGGTCATTAAAGGTCGTTAAAGATTCTGAGGTGCACGTAAATGCATAGTTGCACAGACTTGCCATGTGCAGGTTTACCTGATTTTAAAAAGGTATACTGGGCAACATTTTTGGATGGAGTTTGTGAAGTAATCTCCTCCTCCTCCTCCTCCACCCCGGCTAAACAACACCAATAGAACAGTGCACATGGTGCACTGTATAGGCTATACCATTATAATAGCTTACATTTGTTGTAATAAATACAATATGATGAGACCACCAGCCCACATGCCGCCTCCCGGAGACAACACTTACAATACAAACATATGAGAAAATAAAGGCTCAGAACAGCGTCTCATTGGCTCACTAAGGATGATTGATTGGGATTATGCATTTAAATTATTTAGAGTATTTTCAATCATGATAGAATGAAGCTAGCTGGTTATAAACGGATGGCATCCAGACAGATCAAAGTTAGTTTGTTTTGTCTCAAAACTGTGGTCTAGGCCACTGTCACAACCATTAGCAACAGAATGCTGTCATATTCTAATCAAAGATACAATAGTGTGATTTCCATTATTTTGATTAGGCTTAACACAATGTTGTTGTTTTTTTTAAACAGCTTGACTGCCTGCACACCACAACTGACCATTCACATTGAGAGACTATGCCTAAGTGCCAAAGTTAAGCCCACTTCCTTCAACTATACAAAGGCTGAAAATGGAAAACTTTGAGTGGTGGTGAATGTCGTGGTTGCTAATAAATAGGCAGGATTAACGCATACCTTTTAATATTCCCGCTGCTTAATGGGCTGACAGTGTTGAATTATCTATAGGCCTCAGTGATTCAAAAAGGACCATCAAACCCAAACTTGAGAGCAGTGTCTTGTAATTGAATAATACATTACATGTGGCAATTATTTCTGTTAGAAGCAGACTGAGAAATCAATAACCAAGGGATCAAATCAAGGACTGTGAAGCTCTTGTTTCTATTCCCCTTGTGACCAATTACATCACCACAGTTTAAACACCTGCAGTGTCACAGCTCACTGTGACACTTTCTTGCACACTCACACTCTGTGTGTGTGCGCGTCTCTGGCTGGCACACACACACAGACACACACACACACACACACACACACACACACACACATTGAAATTGTGTTAGACAGATGTTGAAGACTTTGAGGAGAGAAAGGTGCCCGTATACACCGCCCTAATTTCAGTAATTACCACGATCATTGTTTTTACGTTGTCGCATCCTGAATATCACTGCAAGCGTTGTGTCGCGAGATGCGCTACACATCAAGACGTAACTTGTAAATACGGAATGATGGGAGAGTAATGCATCTTTGTTGAGATAATACGCACTCACAGCCTGACCTGGAGTTATAAATTATGCACTAGTTTTTAGCTCCAGGCAGTATCCTCCCATGACATATGTGCTGCTGATTAAGAGGGAGTGAAATGGGCCTGTTTTAATGAACATATCCCATTACACAAGGGCCAAGCTTCATTGTATCATTCGGCGCACACGTGTGACAATGCCGCTCTGACCACCTTGTGGTCTTGTTGGCTTTGCTGAACACAATTTGCTTTTATCTGAAATATTCACAGCCCCTAAAAAGGCTGATATCAGGTCTCATTAAATGTTGATGCTCCTGGTGAGTAAAGAGAATACTGGCTACATCAAAGGCCTTGTTATGTCCAGTGAATACTAAGTAATGCTGAGCTTCTCTTCAGGAGCGTGTGAAGCCTGTAAGACCAGCGGAGTCTCCCTCGCCGCTGGGACGCTGCCAGTCCTCGCGCCGCCAACGGTGGACGTGGATCTGAATGTGTGGAAAATGTAATCATGTGCTCCAGCATGTGCGGCATTGTATTTTCATCCCCCGTTCCTGATGCTCGCTGCGCTGACATGCTTCCTCTCATCTGAGAGTGGGTTGTCAAAACTCAAAAACGGTCAATACCGCACAACACCGCATAGGCTCAGCCAAGCAATAATAGCCTGGAGTCAAAGGATACGTGTTCCACGGATGATTGATTACGAGTCCCATTTGTTTTATTTTGTCTGAGGAGGAGAGAAAGGGAGTGGAAGAGAGCGAGCGCCAGGGTTCGTGCACATTAGAGAAGCTGAAGAATGTATTTCTTTCTACAAATTGCAAGAATTGTTTTAATTGAAAGGTTCATTTGGGCAATTTTCCTTCCCGTTCACGTTTTTTATGCCAATGAAAGAAGAGACTGTTACAAACGCGAGAAACTAAGACGACCCCCCAAATGATTTGGCTGCCTGTAGCTACATGTGTTGTGCGATGTGGCAGCACGGATGGCTTAATAGTGTAGAAACAGGGTCAGCAAACAAACAAGTAGGACTCTCACTCACTGTCTGGCACCGGAGCCAAGTAGGAGTTCAGGAGTTACCACCATTGTCCTGTCACTGGCTGACTTCAACGCTGTGACTATGTCTTCTGATTGATGCCAGAGGTATAAAACAACCATGTCTGTTGTTATCTATACTCCATCAATAACAAGAACGGGACTCAGAGGAGTGCACGCTTCTGTCCCCTAAAATTCAAACATCAAATTCAATACTCTGTTATTAGACCCACACGTGTCTCTGTTATTTTGTTTATCAAGATGAATTCATTATGCAATGCCGAATACAGATTAATAGAGAAAAGAAAGTTTTGTCAAAATCCATTTCGTTATTTTTGCGCAATTTTATTTCAAACACACCAACTAAAAGGACAAAGGTGAGACAATAAACGAATACGAGAGGCAGATGATGTGTTATCAGCTGTTGCACAGATTCCTAAATGTTTGTGTCCGCTTTTAACAGAAGATTAAATGCGATGGTGGGCAGTCAAACTTCGTAAACTTGGTAAAGAGGAACAGCATTCATGAAGCACAAATCATGGGCAGAAGTGCAGATCTACATTACTCTGATGTAGGAGAGGGAGAGTGCAGTGCTGGACTAAGTTTTATAGAAGGTTAAAACATCCACAGGCTAGCTGAATGAAGACATGCACAACCAAAGGACTTAACATCAAAAGAACCTGTGTTTTCAGCTATTCTCTGTGGTGGGCTTGCTTTGCATATTTCATGGCGGTGGATTTCATTTCTGTGCCCACCTTTCTATTGATATGTGCAAAGACTTCTGTTTTTGAATTAAAAAAGGGCCTCTCTCTTGCAAAAAAATCGAATCCCTTGTTTTTATTTGGAGCACAATTTGAAACGGTGGTTCTTTGCTGTAGCAGGGAGCGAGGCTAACAAATGGGAGCCTTCACCCCTGCACCGTTCTTCCCCTGAAGTGAAGAGCAAGAATAAGAACGCGTTTGTTTTCCCTTCACATAAAAGCCTCCGAATGACCTATGGTTTGAGGCAGACCTTTAAAGAAATGGAGGACAATCAAAAGGACAAATGTGACGGGCCCTCCCGTGTGCCGAACAAGATGAATGCGAAACAGCGCGTCGGTTCTGTGATGTCTTTGACCTGGCAGTTCAAAGCTGGGCTCCGGACCCTGGACCCCCGTTCGGTATGTGCGCACCTCAGACAAAAGCTTTGTTCATAATAAAGTAAATCCTGCACATTGTTCCTTTGAGCTGGACACCACCACTTCAACACAGACAACACTTTCAAGACCCAGACAGAGCATGAGCTTGTCCAAAAAAAAAAATTTAAAAAAAACCATATACATGGATCATGAAGGAAAAGATGTAAGACATTAACTGAATCTATTTTTCGAGCTGGGTGCATGACATCGACAAAAACGTATTCATTTCAATTCAAAGAATTCCATACGGAGCCAACCTGGTCATTCACACCTTCATACATAGGTAATGCTCACGTACACACAAGTGCAGCCTTGTAACCGGGTGCATAATGCACTTCTGTTTCACGGGGACAGGTTATACGGTGGCAAGGAACAAGGTAGTCAGCTGTGGCGGTACAGGACAGCACACGCCCCCCCCCCCGCCCCACCCCCACCCCACCCACTCTACAACCCCTGCTTTAAGAATCAGGAGACGAGGGAAGGTGCTCCAAGCCCGCGGTCATAGTTAACCACGGCGCACCAGCAAAGGCTGGCTGCTATGGTGCCTACATTCCTCCTGAGACACAAGGGTGAGCGAGGCTTTGAAGTTAAAAGTGTGGCTGGGAGACAATATGAGCAGCGTGTGAGCATCTATCCGAGCAGTGTGCTGTGTGATACGAGGGCGGTGGAGGTGGGATGTGTGATGTTAGTGTCCTGACTGCGCAGCAGCTGTGCAGGAGAGAGAATTCTCTGGAAGGTGACCGTCCGGAGACAGTGTGCAACCTCATGGTCAGCTCCAAAAAATTGCAAAGGCGGGTTTTGATTCGTGGCATTCGTGAATGGAGGTTAAAACGAAGTTTAGAGATGGACTTGGAACATGATTATCAACTCTTGACCATTTAAAAAATATTCATAGTGATGATGCGATAGACCATATCAATGAGATGAATGAGAAAAAGTATGAATAGACGATATCAAGCAATATGGAGCTGAAATAATAATCGTAGCCTTGTAATTCAACAAGCTTTTTGCCCGTCCATTTGAAATAACACCGATTTCCATCACTAGTCGATGATTCTTCTGAAATTTGAATAGCAACCGAAAGGCTTCTCACAGTTCTGCCAAAAACAGCCATTCCATTCTCATCAGCTGTGAACAATGCTGGCAGCTCCGCTTCGAGATGATGACTGAAGCGTCTCTATACAGTATCTGCATGTATGATCAGAGGACACACAGGAAAAGATGGAAAAGTACCATGACATTACAGCTATTTCATTATCCAGCCAGGTCCCATGGCGCTGCGCCTAATGAGAAGTCTAACAATTAGGACGATATGGTGTGTGTGTGTGTGTGTGTGTGTGTGTGTGCGCGCCTCCTGTAAGAGAATATCAGATGGGCATCGTTATCAAACATAGTATTTTATAAATCCCTCTGTCATTTACAATTAAACAGATCGGCAGCAGCAGTGTGCATATCTGAACAGAGGGCCTGCTTTACATTTCAGAGTGCACACAGGGCATTCCTATGCCTACAAAGGAGGCCTTCAGAGAAAACGAGAGAGGAGAGAGGAAAGAGAGAGAGAGAGAGAGAGGGAGAGAGAGAGAGAGAGAACGGGAGCAAGGAGCTAAATCTTTGACAAAGCACAACGCAGGCCTTGCAAAGTCTGTTTAATGTTGTTTTTAGAAATATCTAAGCCACACTGTAAATATGCCTGAGGAGTGACTGAAGTTTTGAAAGCGACCAAAGTGCTGTAATAGCCTGCGTTAGGTTGCAAGAGCGTCAAGGGGACGGCGTTAGGGGCATAATGTTGAATTCAGAAAAGTGAAGGTAGATTCTCTACCTTTCTTTTGACTGAATAACTACCACGAATGTCAAAATGCATTTAGTGTGGAACGGAATTGTGGATTCATTAGCACTTTTGTCACTTAGGTTCAGACATTGCGAAAAGATTCATGAAAGTGAGAATACAGGCGTTCGTTGCCGGCACCAAATGCGTTGATGTTTACAGTGACATATCAAATTAAAAAACAACGTACAGCCATTTAGAATTTCAACATATTTTTCAGTTTCTTTGACATCACCGACAATCCTCACCCCATTCAAAAGCACTCCAATCCATACATTTTCACTAATTAGAATACATTTTTGGGATTACACAGATTTACATCCCGAAGAAGAGAATTTTAAAGGACTGATGCACTGCATAAAATGTTTAAAGACGACAAGAAAACAGCAAACAGTTAATATTTCATCACTGGAGAATGGATGCATCAAGTTGAAGCCTTCTATGGCTCTTTGCTGCCATCTAGAGGCCCAGAATTGTCAGTACAGGTTCAAGACAGAGGGTGGCAGATAGGTGTTACGGTTCTTGTTACATGGAAGTGTTGCTCGGCTCTTTCAGAGATTCTGCAAAACGTTTAAATTCACAAATATTTGGATATGGACATCATCCTCAGTGTCAAGGGTTCAAGTCCCAACAAGGACACTGTGGTCACTGGAGTGAGGTGCCACTTTCTTACAGCAGGATTAAGAATTGTGTGGCTGATAGGGCCTGGACGGCCACTCACAGTCATAGAGAGAGACACCCTTATTAAGAGTGAACTTTTACACAGACTGGTGCTGTGAGCTGCTACACAACCTCTGGACTGTGTGGAAATGTAAAGGGAAACTATGTTGAAAAATAAATACGCCAGAATTTCTGAGACCAGCTCAATATATTTTTTTTCCCTATCAATTTTTAGTTAGTGCTACTGCAAACAAAACAAAAAAAGCAAACAAAAGCAATAATGAGATTAAATTCTACATAAGATCAGTGGAAACTCAATAACGATGGAGCATTATAAATCTTGAAAGATCTTGGCGATCCCATATTCCTTTCTTCTCTTTGATATCAAAATCTGCATTTATACTCCGCACAATTAAAAGCCATGGGGTTGTCTCCCTCTTTGAGTTTAATGTTATGCACAAAGTTAATCCTGAAATTCGACTGGGGCGGGGGGCGGAGGGGGGGGGGGGTCCTAGCTCACGTACAAAAGTTTCATTATAACTGATGCACAGGAAGTCAAATTAGGGGGGGGGGGGGGGTCCTAGCTCACGTACAAAAGTTTCATTATAACTGATGCACAGGAAGTCAAATTAGGCCATGAAATGACATCAAATCAAACCCAGCAGACTTGGCTGCAGTGTTCACCGTATTCACATGATGAATATAGTATGATAGCGCTGTATTATTAAAAGCCTCGACAAGAAGGCAATGTGGTGGAGTTGTGGCAAATGTCAAGACTACATTAACAGAGTCAGCGACCATAAAGCAATTCTTATGACATAAAATGTCATCAACTGACTGTATGGATTAAAAGAAAGCATTTGTTTTATGGAAAAGCTACGTTAAATTAAATTCGTAGTGAATTTGAATGAATTAACAACATATGTACGTTTCTTGCAACTTGAAGTAAGTTAGTATCAGGGAGTTGGTGTTTATCTTGATATCAAAACTGCAACAATGTAATAGCCAGGATGTGTTTGACTGAATGAATAAGCCTTAAATAAAGTCAAACATGTCTTTTTGAGAAATGTTGTTGGAAGAAATATGACTCCACCACCATTGGCATTCTCTGACTGGTAAAATATTTCACATGCAAGACCACCACAGGAGCAATACAGTGGTTTTACCACATGGTGGCATTATAGAGTGATAAAAACAGATGGTGGGCTCTGATTTTAAACACTTACAGGAGAGGTATGACAGTTATATGGGGGAAAAACTGTAGAGATGAGTTGAAGTGATAAGTGTGTTTTGGTGACATCTCTATTAGTGGGATTAGTGGTCAATTATCCTTCCAGCCAAGTACCAAGGCCGATATTTGTTATTTTAAGATGGTAATATATATGTGTTTTAACACTCATAAAGTAACTAAATACAAAGTGCAGTACTTTGACTCTGCTTCAGCTGTGTCTCTGTCTGTTTTGGTTTAAACACATCACTCTACGTCACCCGGCCAATCAACTCTGAGGCCTGGTGACGGAGAGTATGGGTTCCAAATATCAGCTGTCGCCAGTTGATTACTGACAACATTGGAATAATAAAGAATTAAGTAAGAGAACAAAAGTCAAGCTTTCACTTCCTCATTAACAACACTGAGATGCCACAGAGTCCAACTCTTCCAGAGTCGCTGTTTCGCCACAATAGAGTAAAGAACTGAATAAGAAGCCAGAAAGAACGTAATCATAAAGACGAACCTCCAGGTTTTTAAAAGAAAGAAGCTGCTTCTTAGAGAACAGATATTAAATGATACAATAAACATGAAAACAATGAACTGAGCAGAGGTCATAATCAGGGCTCTACACTGTGGGACATGACGTCAACTTCTTCCCTGAGCTGGAAACTTAGCAATTGTTCCATTAAGTACAGAGAATGCTTGGCGTCCAGCTGGCAAACACTTACAGTCCATGATCTTTTGTTTCACAGATAAAAAGACAAGGAAAATGGCAAAGCTCTAACTGACTCCCAGCATTTAATCCAGATGGCGATGACACAAAAGTGACAGATGCTTGTCCCAAGACACTCAAGAGATTTGGCATCTCGAACAGCTCCTCTGAGGCTCTGGGGGGAATGTAACACCAGCCCTCATCTCCCTCATTAGCTGTGTTTGGGAGTTTGCACATGGCTACTCACATCCAACACTCGCTCCATTCTCCTCCGTCTCATCAAGTGGGATATTCGTTATCGGTCAACACTCTGGAGAGCCGCAAACACCGTTCCCCTGAGTATCCACTAAGGCCATTCTTCAATACATGGAACTTCTTCTAAGACGGCATGCAAAGCAATATGAAAATGCAAGGTTGGGAGCGTTTCTTGGTAATTTTTTGTATCCATTTCGTGTGATTTTGGTCATATTTTTCTGATTTTCGTTTTTTTTTTTGGTACCTCACTCACCCATAGGCAAAGCGATTTCTAACAAAAACGTTGCCTGATATACCATGGAATCCTCAGATCATCTGGAAACCAAAAATCAACCACAAGTCAAATTTACTGTCTCAGCGCTCTAAAGTATTGTACAAAGTGTACAAATATCACTGCTAAACTTATGGTGTTTGCTAATCAAAATGAAAAAAATGAAAGAAGCTGGAAAAATAGCAGAAATAGTCCAGGAAACCAATCAGAACCTGTAGATCTGTGTCATGCCTGAAACAAGTCTGCAGGGCTCTCTATAAAGTTTACACTCCTCAGTCTCACACAAACCATAGTAAGCCATTCCACCATTTCTCTCCGTGATCAAAATCCAGTTGGAATACCTATATCTTATTTTCAGACAATACTGTCTATACAGTGCAACAATCAATACACTTCGGCGTATTTGTGTCGTATTGAAATAACCCCATGTTGCCGATACTCCGAGTCTCATAAAAGCCTCTCCTCTCTACAGGGACGACAGAATGGAGGAGTCAAACGACAAGTGGAATAAGCTTGTCAATTAGTTGAAGACTAGCAGGCATGAAGCTCAGGGTCTGTTACACAGGAGCTCTGGAGAAATAGTGACAATCCTCGGGGGGATGTTAAGCCTATAACAAGTGGTTCCTGGAGACCTCCTTTATTCTGTGGAGGAATGTCACGCCAACTGTTGTTGTAAAGGAGGCAGAAGAAAAACAGAGATGGAAACTAAAAACGTACATCTTTGTTTTGTTGGCCACTGACGACACGCTTTAAAAAAAAAAGTTAAAGTAATATACCCAAAAACATAATGACGATCTTGGCCCACGCTGTAGATGTACACTTACGTTGGGAAAATAAGACAAATACATTTGCTCTCCCGCTGCAATATACTTATAAACTGCTGTTTCGCACAAACCCAACATTTGCAGAGCCTCCAGAAACTGTTCTTAGAAACTCGCTGAGGGTTTGTGACACTGCAAGATTTAAAAATATACAACTTTATCTAACTTATGCAACTTTGTGGACATGATCAGCAATACTGTTGAGTTTATTACACTTGCTTTCATGGCTTGATTTCAAAACAGCTCATCCATTTACTCGTCCAGCTCGTCCATTGTGTCATTAGGCCGCATTGACAGCACATCCACCAGATTTCTAATGGCACAGGGGGACTTGCTATTGATTCCTCTACATCAGATTTCATATACATCATCTAGTAACCTCGTAAACAAACTTCCCAAGAGAGCTGTTTGAAGCATAGAGTTTGGGATGGATCCAACAATCGACAGCCATCTAAGCGTCATTCAAACCCACAACATCCAGCGATCCAGCCAAGTGCTCTATTTGTATCTACTTTAATTACTTCTCTGAAGCTAATTCATAATATAAATGTTTGCCAGTAATGATTACATACGTACTGAAAATTAGACGAGGCTGTTTGTCAAACAACCCGACAAAAATCACCTCAATTTCAGAAAACCCATCAAATGTAGAAGTTTCTGACCATGCACCTAAATGGTCACAAATCAGGCCAAAGTTATGCTAAGGTCCGTTAGCATGTTCATGTGACTGGCAAAAGAGTTGAAATGTGAGGAATAGAATGTACCTTCGATACCTCTCACGCAGTTCTGCTGAATCCTTGGCTCTCTTCACCCTCTTTCCGGTTCCAGCATTCAAACATGGCGCCATTCCTCCGGTCACGGTACTCTCCAGGTTTCCCGGGGGTCCCACAATCCTTCCGACAATTGAGAAATAAATCCCCCCCAAATGTTCCTTGTCAAAGAAAAGGCTTCGTGTGCTCAGGAAAATAACCACAACCGTCGAAAAATCGATGTATTGGCATCAACCGCATCTTCCCAGGTGGCGTTTCAGCGGCTGGCCAACACTTCCGGGTTCGTCGACAGCAGGTGGGCAAGTGACGCGTTTGATTACCTGGCATGTTCACGTGCTGCTGAAATAATCGGAAAAAGGAGCTTTCCACATACAGGCGACCTACAAGTTAGAATAACAGCTGGCTAACTGACGTCATTATATCTGAACTTAATCAAAAATAAATCTTATAATCTACTCTGAACACAAGAATTTCAAGTCAAGTTGTCAAAGGTCACACGTCCTGTCACCCATGACCTGTCTAGCCATTATAAACATTTTTCTGATTGACACGTCTTTACATTGGATTTATATTATTTGCAAAGTGTGTCACTCGCTCTCTGTTTCTGTGCTCCCCACCATGATGTTGATATTTAAGTGAGGTGTTCAACATGTGATTTTTATTTTTTATTTTGTTTACATTTTTCCCCTGTCCGACCTCAAATCAAGTGAACTAACCACAGGAAATGGTGCCTACAACGCCACACTGGAAGTTTCTTGAATTGACTGAAAAAACTCGAAGCCACGCCCACTCAACCCATTTTATACCTGTGCTGTTTACAGGTCCTTCAGAGTTTCACCTTGAATGTTTACAAAATTCAGAAGAAGGCGGCTGCACATAGTATGTTGTTGTGGAGCAGTAAACATGTGGTGTCCGACTCTGATTGATTGAACCACAGGGTTTTATCACTACAATTGTATAATGTTTATTTATGACGTTGTTTCCCAGAGGTGTCTATTATTTTCTAATTCGGTGAAAGCAGTGACAGTTGACAATCACAGATGGTCGAGCTTCTCCATGATGTTTCCTTTTGATCATTAATGTAATCAGATGTTTGAACAGCTCATTCCATTCACAGTCCCCCTTCTCTTCCTGTCGTCCACTTTGAAAAGTTCTCTCATGAGATATCCTGTCCATCTGTTCACTCTTTCTTTTTGTTGCACAAATCAAACAGCTGGTTGACTAATTTTTTTAATACTTTATGCAACTATATACATATAACTGTGACTGATCCGGCAGTGGATCCTGGACAATGGCGGTGAATGGTGATGGATCCAAAGATTAAAATGAACATGCTATATAAATAAAACTTGAATTGAATTCATTCAGGTGCAACTTCACCATCACATGTCAACAAATCCTACACACCGTACCTTTAATTAACTTTAAAAGGTATTGTTCTGGATGCAGAAGTTAGATAATAATCATCATTTGGGCCAGTGGCTCCTGAAGGCATCTACTTATTTATTGGGAATGCAGTGACCTCTTGCAACCGTTAGAGGGCGTAATGAGTCAGGTGTGGTATGATCACAAGGGCAAGAAATAATATGATAAGTGTTTGACTGTACCTTAGGGGTTCCGTACCTTTATTTGATGACTTGGTTGTTTATTATGGTTTTCCCATTAGATCAAACAAAAACACAGTAAGACATGGAAGCATCATTTAGCTAAAATACAATTTATTTCTACTTTCAAATCACAAGTATTACTCCATTGGGTGTGTGTGCCTTTGTGCACGGTGATGAAATGTTACGACCGAGATTTACATCCGGGCCCAAGCGGCCATGATCAGGATACAACAGATACGGGTCAAAGGTCACATGACAAAACCCTAAAAAAAAAGTTTTAAAAAAAATACATCTCAAAACAGAAGAAAGTATATTTCAAGTTACAGTCACATGACGGAGGATTATTAACGTTGATTTCTCTGGCTGCTTGTCAAGCAAGACATCGGTCCATGAGTGATGACGGTTGTTCTACGTGTCTAGTGCTTCGAGGTGAATAATGATTGGTCACTTGAAGGAGGCGCCCAGTCCGTCCCTGAGGGGGAGAGGAGAAAAAAAAAATCTGAAATCACACCCACCTCTGACACCAATGAGTGATATGCTTCACAAAGAGTTAGAACAGACACAGCCACGTACTGTACATGTTGCGGTGCTCACACGGGGCCATGCCGCTTCCGCCTCCCGAAGGCCTGGGCGCCCACGTTGGTGGGGACAAAGTTGCGGTACCCGAGCCCCCCCGACCGACTCAGCAGGTCGGCCAAGCGGACGGTCACGCAGGTGGAAGTGTTACACGCTCGCTTCTGTGCTGTGGCATTGCTTCAAGGGACGGGGGAGACGGTGGGACACAGTTTGTTATGATTAAATGACATGATCATATCTGCACGTCAGACTGTTTACATATTTGAATTGTGGAAACATTTCTGCGTCATAGACATTCATACTTACCATTGTCTTTTCTATTCCTCAAATAATGTTTATCTTTAATTAAGACTGAATCGGCAGCAGCTTTAAAGGTCCAGTCGATTTAAGCGAAATATTTTCCCCATTTCTTTTGGCAGCAACAGATTCAAATCAGTCTGATCCTCTGGGTAAATAATCAACATGTAATCACTTGAATGTGCACATTTTTGTTACATATATTTACACTAGGTCTTCACTATGAAGGTAGCCATGTTTTTACAGAAGCCCATAAAGGACAAACTAAACAACTTGGAATGGCAACTGCAGGCTCCCATAGATTCTACTCCAAGCTTAGAAAGGAAGGATGACCTGAACATGTAGATGTACCCATTCTGCCTTCAATGTAAACACTGCACTTACTTTAAAAAAATAAAAAAATAAACATGAATAGTGCAATGAGCTATCGTAAAGCTTTTTGTCTTGTACTCATATTTATTGTATCTTACAGAAAAGCCAAACACACTTTGGAGCCGATTCTACGTTATTATTTTTTTTCAATTCTCTGTCAAACTCTAAGTGACGAGAAGCTAAAGCGATGGCGTTTCTTTATCTGACAGAGGATCCACATGCGTCGACGGTGGCGGTGGATGGACGGATGGACGGACGGACGGATGGATGGAGCTGGATGGAGATGAGATGTTTAGATGAGGGCGAAGTGACTGTCGCGTCTCTCGGGCAGACTCCTCTTCCTGCCCGGTGTCCCTGCTCCTACGTCGGTGCGGGGGTACGTCTGCAGCTTGTGAATGTCCTGGGAGAGTTTGCCCAGCACACAGGTGCTCAGGCCGGTGCAGCGCTTGGACACGGGCCTGTCCAGGCTGACGGGGACGGAGACAGACATGCAGCGGATGAGGCGGGCAGATAGAAAAAAAAACACGAGCACACGCACGATGTGTTCTCTCGTCATTTGTCGCGTTCTGACGCCTCAAGGTCACGTCAGCGGATGAAGCCTGTGTTTTCCTATGGTTTCCATGCTGCTGTTGTCCAGGTGATGTCTGGGTCTAATGCCGACCATGCGCATTGTCTTGTGTTCCATGATGCTATACACTCTGTTTACAGACAGGTCATCACAGAGGCATGAGGTAATGCTGAATGAATGAATGAGTGAATGAGTGAGTGAGTGAGTGAGTGAAACGATTGTGACAGAGAATCGATTTGCATGAATTGCACCTGCGTCCACCTTCGTTATCAGTAAACACCGAAGTTGAAGCTGTTACAAACGAAGGCGTGTTATTGAAAAATCAATTGATTACATATCCCATGTAGAGAGAGATAGAGAGAATATATTGGGGGGTGTCGGATCCATACCTGTTCCCATCATCTGTTTTGGGGTCCTGATCCCCTGAGGTGGTCTGCATGAACTCTTTGATGGCTCTGAGTAAACTCTGGACGTCGTCGTTTGTTAGCGTGACCCCGTCTGACTCCATCAGCTCGTCACTGCTTCTGAAGGAGTGAGATTAGATTTGAATGAGATCCATCACTTTGGTTTTGTAACAACATTGATTTTTTACGTCTCGGAATATAATGGGAAAGACGACAGTGCACAGGAAGGTCATGTGGGTGTGTGTCTAAGGAGTGTGTGCAGAGTCACATAGTGATGACAGACATGCAGGGTGGCCATTAACAACAATGTTGATCACTGATCAATCATTTGATTATTTTTCAATTGACTTGATGAAAAGACAAAACCTATATAATCTAATATAATCCAGTCTAACAACAACAAAAAAACACCAGTAAAAAAAGTTTAAAAAAACTGAAGAACTGAAGAATTCTTCCTCAAGAGTCAACAATCAAACAGTTACTAAATTAGCGTGCAAACAATTTCCAGAATGAATTCAATGATAAATGCCATTCATGAGCTGCTGCAGTCTTACCTCACTGACCACATAACGTTAGACATCAAAATCTATTTGATCATTTGGGACATAATTATTGGGGGGGGGGCAAATCACACAGTAAAATCTGAAGGAATAATCAGTTACAACTTATGTATATTATACATACTCATCATGTCAGTGTGTGTTTGAATGTGGGTCTTACTTGGATGGAGCCGCCTGTGAGGTGAACAAGTGACAGATCATCAGCACGTTGACAAGAAGGAGAGTCCATAGTTTCAGCATTATCATGACTCCCTGTGGGAAAACACACATCATTACAATCAATCAATGCAAAGTGTGAATCCATAACATTCTCTCCCCCTCCTCCTCCTCCCCTCTCTCTCTCTCTCTCTCTCTGTCTCTCTCTCTCTCATCCCCACAAGAAGTTGCACAGCCTGAACACTTAACAGGGATATTCTGATAACCCAAGTTTTATCAGCAGCCGCATCAACAGCTCGGCCCATTAGCAGAATTAACTGTGGCACTGAAACCATTTGTTAGAATGACATCATCAGACCAAATATATATATACACATATCACAAAGCCAGAATATAATAAGAAGTCATTCTTAATCAATACCCGATTGATACTCACCGGACGGTGACAACTCTTCTGCTGATGGAGAATCTGATGATGAAGATTCAGTGAATCTGCTCCCACATTACCGGCTTTTATATATACGTTCCCTATGGGCTCCTGAATGAACCGAGTCAGCACTTCAGTGCCGTCCATTGGTCGCTCAGACGCTTTACTTCAAACTGCCAGCCAATTGAAGGGCTTTATG
The DNA here is from genome assembly GCA_016785325.1 of Chascanopsetta lugubris. NCBI lineage: Eukaryota > Metazoa > Chordata > Actinopteri > Pleuronectiformes > Bothidae > Chascanopsetta > Chascanopsetta lugubris. The sequence goes on from JAFBJT010111846.1 coordinate 45,218, forward strand.
TAAATGAGATGTAAAATCTGCCCCATTCACAAAATGCTGACAGCTGTTGGAATGGGTGAATTCTAATGCGACACAGTGAGACAGGGGAACAGTCTCGTTGCGGGATGAGTGTGTGATTCATGTCAGGCAGAGAAAATGAACTTATGATTTAAAGGTGCAGTGTGGAAGATGTTGGTCATTTTTGTCACTTCTAAAAAATATTACAAAACAATGACAGACAGACATTTTCATGAATTCTTCATCACGTAAATGTGTTTTTTCCCCATTAACTGAATATGAGCCCATTAATGTATATTTACATGAGGGTAGGGGGGGGGGGGTCCTCTCTGTGAGGGCCGCCATGTTTTTACAGTAGTAAAAGTGGACGTGTAAAATATCTTTTGAGTTTTAATGACAACTGAAGTCTCTAGGTTCTCCTCCATGCTCAGAAGGGTGAGGGTGAGG
>JAFBJT010111846.1:46487-61187 GCA_016785325.1 Chascanopsetta lugubris
GTCTGGTCAGTCAGAGTAAACACAGAGCTTATCTGAAGCTGCTGATACAGTCTTATCACGTTAGTCAGGTATTTCACTTACACATACTGGAAATATGTATTCCAAGCGTAAGCAATGGCTACAGGTGTGTGTGCATGACTGTGTATGTCAGTGCACAGCACAGAGGTCCTGTTGTCAGTCCTCCCATATGTTAACAATTATGTGTAACAATTGAATCTGGAAATAAATGATGGACCTGAGGCTGAACCATTGTGTAGGACAAAGCTGAATTGAGGTCTTGATCAGAATTAGTGTTTATAGGACTAAATAAATATGCTTTTAACAGAGAGTGTCGTCCCTCACTTTGTTCACTAGACACACTATGCAGCAGACTTAGCAGAAACTACTGGCAGCTAGTCATTTCTTCATACCACTGCATGTTGGCAAAGGCACCTCTGACAATCATGGGCTGAAATAAAGGAGTGAAGCAACAAGACTTTATTTCAAAAAGCTTCTCAACACAGCCACGTGGTTCATAGCAAACACCACTATCAGTGAATGCAGGTAGGTGCACATATATACACATATGCACGTATACATACTGGTTATGCATATCTGATGTAACACAGTGCTGCTGTGTCAACTCAAGTTTGGAGACAGCGCAGAGCAGTTTTAAACTGGGCCTAAATTCCAGGAATTCTCTTGTCTTTCCCATACACAGCCCGCGGTGGCTCTTGGATTAATAAAGCCAACATCACAGCAAGTTCACACAGTGGCAATAACACGGCAGCAAGATCAGCAACCCAGCAAATTCAGCTCAGAACAGAGCAGTGATCCAATATTGGTGTCAAGTTGGATTTTTACACCTTGTGGTTTGGAGATCCCATAAGAACAAGTAGCAGTTGTTGGAAAACTGATTTTTTGAAAAAGCTTCATCTGCATAGACGACTAGTGAATGTAAGAAAGCCAGGAAAATGTTTGCATGGCTGCTTTATGACTTTGCTTCCTTGCTTATATAACTTTTTCAAAAGGATTCAGATTGATTCCACATTGGTCCATGCCCATCATTCTATGTCTAAGATCGTGCATTGTTGTGGTTGTATATCGATGAAATGTCAAACTGGAAGCTTCATGTTGCAGAGATGTAATTTTAACTCGGATACTCCAACACTATGGTGAATGGGCAGCACAATGGCCACATCAGCACAGGAAATTCCAGGATTCAGCCTTCACCGCCTCTCTGGCTTCAGCACCTTCTCAGAGCCTCTCCTCTCCTTAGGACATCTGTTCTCCAGAGTAAACACTCCACATACAACCAGGGTAACAGCAACTGAACATGCGCAAACAAACCAAGATAGACTAAAATGCTGTCTGTCAGGCATGACTAATTCAAACAGGCCTCATTTTGGCCAAGCATCTATAATAAAAACAGCACTTCCATTCAGTAGAGTCAACAGGTACAACAGGTACACTACAGAGTCACAGAGCAACCAGCCAACAGGTGTGAATTGGCACTTCCTTCATCATGACTTGTTTACATGTATAATGAATAAAGTTTTGATAATGAGCAGATTTTGTAAAGATAAAACCACATCTACCTGTGCACTTCATTTTAAGAGGGCTTGACAAAAGAGACTCAACATTAATAATGTTAGTAGAGGGCTCATTAAGCACCAACAACGTCTCTGTGGTAGGAGAGGAAAGTATTTATTTGCACTGTATGCACTTTTTGCTTCAAACAAGCAAGGGCCACAAGGCAACTTTTTGTGTCGCCACTGCAGACCAAATTAGAAAAATAGACACGTGGGGCTGTGGAATGGCAAAGACCTCGTAACACAAGTTGTATTTTCATGAGTCCCCAATATGATGTGTCATGATATATTGCAATATGACACAATATGAAACATACTGCTATACATAGCAGTACACCGATTTTATTGAAATGTAAAAATAAAGCTGAAAATATATGTTGCGTACCATCTTGATAGTCATAGACAGTACCGGTAATGCCAACTGAAAATACTGCAAACAAGCGCACCAGTCACAGTCCTTATGGTTTGAATTGCGGTGACATTTATTTACAATTTCAAGGAGGTGCTTGTCAGGTTACAGCATAGGGGTCCATGTAGGGGTCTGCATCTCTGCAGGGTCTGCAGCGTAGCTACACTACAGTTTGGACTGAAGCATAAATTGTGCTATAATTGCATCAGTTTAAAAGCATGTTTCCTTTGTTGATGGCAGTTCTTTTCATTAAATTTAAACATTCTTTGAGTGGGTTTTGTCCAGTCACAACTTTTGCAAATTAACTGCTGAAAATGACAAAATGTAGCTTTTGTCCTTTCATCAGGTGAACTGATTTTGTAACTAGTTCTTAGTTGCAGCCCTAATCACAATTTGAATCATATATCAATTATTAACTGGTTTAACATTTAATGTTGGGTGGAGGCTCATTTGTATAATTCAAACTTCTTTAACACAAGTTGGAAAGACTTTTAAAATGTGGTACAGCTCTGAGGGATCACATCATATCAATATGAAAATGTATTCTGAATTAGCATTCTAACATTCATTTAACATTCTGTTAATTCATTGTTGAATAAATTCCTGTATTTGCTAGTAAAAGTAGAAGCTGACTTGTCACATCAGTCACTTTACAATAGACTTAATCTCAGTAAGACTTGTTAGAGAGATGTCTATGTGTGTCTTTCATTTTCTGTCTGACATGTTTTTGATATCTTTATTCGTATCCGCCTCTAATAACAAAAGCTGCAACTGATATCATATATTTCTCTGACCATATATTTCTAAACCATTGATAACAGTTTCAGTGATGAAGAACACCTTTATCTTTTGATCAGGATTGTCATAATCCTGAAACTGAAAGACCATGCAACACGGGTCAACAATCTTGAAACCTGATACAGATGCAAGTCGATGGAACTGTGATGCCCTAACACCCAGACGCTGCTGATGCCAACCAGCAGATGTAGCCTGTTGAGCTCTAATTACTTAACTATGTGACTTCACTTACTTTTTATTTCACAGTAAAAGACTTAGGCCTATAGGATGATTATGACACTGTTTGGATCATGACTGTTGAAATGCTCTTTTTACTCTGGTATCCATCAATGACATAAAGTTTACGTCTTCCGCACATAACGATGGCGGTTTCCCTCTGATCGCTGTATAACATGGTGTTCTCGTTTTCAATACTTCCTGGAAATAACCTCATGATAACGTCATGTCTTGCCATGTCCATAAATTAAGTATACTCATGTGTCATGTGACTATTTTGGTGCAATCACAGCTGAGTCATCCTACTTGTAACAGTAGTTACGTTACAATTAACTTGACACTGACATGAGATTGCCAACATTGGAGAGTCCTTACTCCACCACTTGTAAATGAACAGTAATCTGACAATCCTCGTCACTTTTCTGACCTACAAAATATGAATCATAAGACACACTTCATGTATAGATAGGATGATTCCAAGCCTCGTTCCACTCCGAGCCTCTGCACATGTACACGCGTTCAGCCACTGTCACACTGTTCAGGCAAGACATCGCTTATTCCTTCAAATCAAATAGTTAGAGTGTTACTGTTAAAGATATCTCAAGATGAAGTGAAAATGCAACATGTGGCCTCCCCCATATGCATTTTACAATCCTCTGCGGCGATTTGGTGATGGGGAATATTGGCAATCAGATCATTTTTCTACATGTCTCTACTGTGCTTGGATTGAGATGGGGTTATGGTGCATATTTCTGAATTTTCCTTTATCAAATTATTCACAATGGGCAGGACTGTGTTCTACTTTGCAAGAAATTAGTCAGAAATGTTTATGTTAATCAATGTAAGGAATAGGAGGGAGTTCATATGTTATAGATTACACCGCCATGTTTCTGTGAATCCTCATTTCGAGGCCAAGAAATAGCTCAGTAATTTCAGCAGCAATGAGATCATAGAATCTCCCTCCAAAAGGAAACGCAGTACAGACAGCCAGCTGATAATAACACCAGTAATGTGATGCACTACTAGAGAGTTTTACAGCGAGATGGCAATTTCAACATACAAGTACAAGACTTTTTTTCCTGAACCAGATATGTCAGTCTTCTGTTAATGCGGGATGGAGACTAGCAATGTTTAACTTTACAGCTAAAGCACCACTTCATATACAGCATAACTGCAACAGTTTAATGGTTTATATATGATTATTAAAGAGGCTGGCAACAATTTGGGTAGATTTGGATCTGTTTAAAAATGGCATGTGTCTCCTGAAGTGTGGGCAGTAAATGCATAATAATGCTACATAGACTTACACACTTTCCATAATTGCAGAGTCCAAAACTAAAGGTGCAGTGTGTACGATTTGGTGACCTCTAGAGGTGAAGTTGCATGTTGTATCCATCACCTCACCCTTCTGAGCATGCAGGGTAACCGATGGTAGACTTCAGTTGTCATTAAAACTTCAAAGATGTTTAGTATGTCCACTTTTAATAATGTACAAACATGGCCGCCTCCATATAGAACCCCCCCCCCCCCTTGCTCATGTAAATACCCCCCCCCCCCCTTGCTCAAGTAAATATATATTAATGCGCTCATTTTAGGGTAATGGAAAAAACTATTTTTTTACGAGATTAGGAATTGTTTTGTAATGTAACTGACAACAATGACCAAAATCGTACACACTACACCTTTAAGCTTTTGTTTTTGTCCAAATAGAAATCCGAGCTTATCCATAATTAGATTAAATGTTGCAGCCCAAATTACAGTATACGGTACTTTAATTCCATGGTCCTGGTAAAGTGCCACAGAGACGTCATAGCACAACTAAATGAATTGTAATATGTTGAGTGGAGACTGAGTCAGGTTATAGCAGAGCTGCGGTGTGGGACAGAGAGCAGCCTGCTCTCCTTCACTGACAGTACAAGGTCACAGCAGAAACCACCAGAGACCATTCACACCGCTAATCGTTCCTCTAAACAACAAAACTGGACAAATCAGGTGTCATGGGGTCTTTGGCTGTCACTCTGTGTGGGATTTCGAGTGGGATTTGTTGAATTTTGACAAGTTGGGGTCCTAATAATTTAATCTCCCACCCACAGCAACCCTGCGACTCTTTCAAGTTCTATAATGTGCCATTGGTAACTTAAAGTCAAAGGAGTCCAAAGGAGCGACTTAAAACACTATTAACGGTGTGTAAAGTCACTCTCAGTATGAGAATGTGTCGTGTAGCCGTCTGGCAGACAGCCAGCGGATGAGCAGCAGTTAACAAGCCCTACTGTTCAGCCTTTTGCGTTAGCTAGCTGTATAATACACGCACTTATGTTGCCTATGATTCATTAGTCATTGGAAACGTGTATTTAGGTTGTTACAGGTGACGCGTCAAGTCAAATTAGCCTGCTATATTGCGCTTTAACGTTAGCCAAGCACGTTACATCGGCTAGCCCGCCTATATGCGTCATAACTCGTCATAAGCCATATCCACACCGCTGCGTGCGGTCAGTTCCTCGAGGAAGTACTTGTTTCAAACCTACTTGTCGTCGCCACCATCTTTCTTCAGCCCTTCCTCCAGTTCCACGGCACCTTCAGTTTTCACACAGTACGAGCGACGCTGGGTGGCGCAGGGCGCGGTGCGGAGCGCCGGGCGGTATGAGGCGGCATGAAGGAGCCTTATCTGAGTGGACGCAGGGCGAGCATCTACGGATGCGGCGCCGAAGCAGCTGTGACGGGTCAGCAACCAGCTCTTCTGTCTACAGCCGGGCAGAGAACGCTTGAGGGTGGCTTCAGACAACTCCTTCAGCACTGTGGAGAACCTGAAATGTAACATCTCAATCCTGTCGATGAGAGAGAAACTCGTATTTCCAAACGGGTCCAAACGGTTTGCGACGTTGAGACTTGACTGTTGAAGAGGCAATGACTCATTGACGCCGGTCTCTGAAAATATATAGACGCATGTTCACGCCCATACCACTCTCATTGGTGGAAAAAAAGAGGCGGGTCTTCTGTTATGACGTAAGAAGTATTGATGATAGCTATTGGTCCCAGCATCTGCCAATTGGATATGGGGCCTTGACATTTTTCTGTCTCCTGTCAAGACTTAAAAAAAAATAAAAATAAATTACTGCTTAAAATGAATACGTGGCCCCTAATGCCTCAGACCTGTCGCTTTCTTTTTTCCATTTTACATGAGGTTATTGATTTGCTGTTGTAATACATGGTAGTATGCACTAATAACAACACATTGACTGATCCAGTCTTTGAGGTTGAAGATGAAAGTAATTGCTTGTTTGGAATTCATTGATATCAATACATGTATTTACAATGACCTATCAATTATTTACCTTTGATTTCTGGTACATGACTGATATCATGTCTCAGTTTACACCTGAGACGGTATTTACAAACCACCACCCCTTGTCATTCATCTTTCTCTAGTTCCCTTTGATCGTTCTGATGGATGGAGCTGTGGCTTCACGTCTTTAATTAAAATCAAAGGACCACAAAAGAGTTATGATGCATCGGTGTGGTTTGGATGAATGAATGAATGAATGAATGAGTTAGGTAGAGTCTCACCCTTCTGAGGATGCAGAACATATGGTAGACTTCAGTTGTCACCAAAACTCAAATGACGTGAAGTACGTCCACTCTGGGCCACAGTAAAAACATGGCGGCCCCTGTAGGGAGGACCCGCTCCTTATGTAAACATACATTAATAGAGTTATTTGATGGTCATGGGGGAAAAACATTTATGTGATTATAAATTCATGAAAATGTCTGTACGTAATTGTTTTTGAAATATTAGTAGAAATTGCAAAAATCAGATATTCGTAAAATGATTCAAAAATATTCAGGGAGGCCAGGTGTAATTTTCATTGTGGGGGCCCAGAATCCCCAGCTGTGTGAACCAGGAAGTAGAGCAGCCTATCAGACTAAACCGAGGGCAGAAAGACGACGCCCACCTCCAGCCCCAGCGCCTCTCCTCCACGTCTTCCTCCACTCACTGAGAAAAGCAGGATTTGCCACGAAAGCAGAGCGGCAAGATGTGGAGAGTACTGGGCTGCACACTGTGTGTCTTTGTGTCCTCACAGCTCGGCCTGTGGTGTGCGGGGGCCTCGGCAGCTGAGCCGCAGCCGGAGGTGAAGGTCGAAGTGTTGTTCAAACCTGAGCAGTGCACCCAGAGGAGCAAGAGAGGGGACATGGTGAACGCTCACTACGACGGCTTCCTCGCAGAAGATGGCTCTCAGTTCTACTGCAGGTCGGTGTGTGAGTGTGTGTGTGGACTCTAACCAGTAGAGTTCATCTTAAGGACTTCGTGACATCAGGTGAAACACAGGTCACGGTGTAATGTGGCCAGCACCATGGCTGAAATGAGAAGGCCTCTCTTAATGCTAGCAAAGGTGCAGTGTGTACGATTTGGTGACATCTAGAGGAGAAGTTGCATGTTGTATCCATCACCTCACCCTCACCCTTCTGAACACGCAGGAGAACCTATGGGAGACTTCAGTTGTTATTAAAACTCAAAAGATGTTGTTAGGTACACTTTTTTTTTTTTCTACTGTACAAACATGGCGGCCCCCATAGAGAGGACCCTCTCCTCATGTAATGGGCTCATTTAAGGGTAACATTTGGGTGATTATAAGTTCATGAAAATGTAATTCTTTTGTAATATTTTTTAGAAGTAACAAAAATGACCAACATTTTACATACTGCACCTTTTAAAGCTGCAGTGTGTAAGCTTTTTTTTGTCATTTCTGTTTTTTGAAGAGAAAAAAACCCAATTACTTGCTGAAATTCTTATGAATGTATAATCAACTAAATGTGTATCCTTTCCCCTACCCCCCTTAAATGAGCCCATTAATGTATATTTACACACTGAGGGGGTCCTCTCTATGGGGGCCGCCATGTTTGTACAGTAGCCCTGAGTGGACGCACTAAACATCTTTTGAGTTTTAAAGACAACTGAAGTCGACCATAGGTTCTCCTGCACGTTCAGAAGGGTGAGGGTGAGGTGATGATACAACATGCAACTTTACCGCTAGGTGTCACTCAATCGTACACACTGTACCTTTAAAGGCACAGTGTGTAGGATTTATTGTTATGTAGTAGTGAGGTTACACGTTGCCTCTAAAAGCCCCTCATCCTCCCCTACCAAGCACTTCGGAGCCTCTGTGGTAGCTTTCAGTTTCCACTACACACAGTGATTCTGCTGGTGGGTTGTGAGCCAAAAGTGGGTCGCAGGCCTTCTACAAAGTCACCGTGATGCCTCCATATTGGAAACATATGCACACATTCACTTTTTTTAAGCAAGTCAACACAAAGCTTGACACACTAGTGTTATAGTTTGCCCTTTGTGGGTAACTGCACAAACATGGTGGTGCAACATGGCGGCCTCTGTAGAGGACCCATTTCTGATGTTGATATAAAGGCTCACTCTGGGGTCATGCAAACCAAAAAAGATGGCGGTTCATACATTCAGGTGATTACAGCCATTTAACATGTGTCTTGTTATTTTCCATTTCTGCCATTTGACCTAGAAGTAATAACTCAATCATAGATTGGACATTCAAATGGGCGGGGCTAGATACTCTGTGTACTGACCGTAGGTGACACTCTGTCCATACCAGCTCAGAATCAGTCAAATTCCAGCTTATCTGTCTGATGTAAAACCTGACTCAGCGAGAGGATGTTGTCTTTATTGTTACCTCTGTTCCAGTCGATCAGCCAGAGATGGCCACCCTGAGTGGTTTGTTTTGGGCATTGGACAAGTCATCAAGGGCCTCGATATCGGGATGATGGACATGTGTCCAGGAGAGAAACGAAAAATAACCGTTCCACCTGCTCTGGCATTTGGAGAAAAGGGCAAAGGTGAGTCAACATGACAATGAGACTTGTACTTTTTGATCTAATGTAATGCAAAATAGAATATTGTCTGTTATGTGAGTTATAATGAATATGTTTTGTATTAGTCAGCAACTTCTGACCCTGACCCATTCAAGTAACTGTATATCAACTTGAAGTTTTTACTCGACGTCCCTCATCACAGATCAACTATGGTGTGGTATTTTACTGAGAAAACTGCACATCTGTTCAAAGTAGTTTATTTGATACAATTGAAAATGTTATTTATTTGAATTGATTACCCAGATATCAAAATATGTTTAGCTTCTTCCATGATGCGACCAGTCCTTTCCTTCTATTTAACTGTCCAGGCGTTTTATAAACAGTCTGAATTCATGGTGTACGTGATTTAGGAAAGAATCCATTTCCGAATAATATTCAAGTAAAACTATTCCCCTTTGTTGTCTGATGGTGATGCCGATGTTTGCATGAATGTACGATAACCCGAATGTCTTGGAATTCAGGAACCCTTAGTTTGTACCACCGCGTTAGAAGAGAAGCTCCAATGGAATGAATGTGTTAGTGGCCATCTGCATCGTAACTGATGACTGACAGGGCTGTAGTGTTTTGTACAATGAGGTGAATGTACCACCATCATGCTGTCTTGTTTTCTTTTCCAGTTCTTTAACTGACGGAGCATCACACCTCTCGCAGCATTTGCTCCTCAGCCGTCTGTAGCATGAACTGTCCGCATGCTCCAAGGTTTGAAGGTCTCTGCTTCACTTCCCTCTCTCCTGGTTGCACTGGTTCACTCTCACAACAACTAACAGCTGATCGCTCTCCTCTCTTTTGACGGCCGTTTCTGACGCTGATGTTCTTAGATGCACTGTGCCACTGCATAGGATATGACATAATCCTGGCACTCTATTTATAAACTAACAACTTAAGACTGCATGTTGCTCCAGTGTCAAAGGTAAGAGGTCAGATTTAATACGTTACGCTTCACAGCACAGTTGAACTTCACAATGTCAGCTGAAGGGACTATTTGTCGTTTTAACATAGTATGACATGGACAAACAAACAACAAGCTTACTAAGTCTTGTTTGTTTACCACATAGAACTCGCACTTGTTCAAATAACAACATCAACAGTGTGACTTCTGGTATAATCGCTGTATTCCCATCAATTGAAGTACTTCCATATACACCACCCTCCCAGGGATCAATAAAGCAGTACTCGCTGCAGTATGACGTCGTACAACTTCTCTTCCTGTGATGACAATTAAAGCCTTGTCAGGACAAATGAAGTGATTGAGTCAACAACAAATGCAACTCAAGGCTTTTACTTTGAAACAAGAACAGGAAGTGAGGTAAATATCCCTGATGGGGACGTGTACGTTAAAAGAGGCAGACCATGTGATGGAGTGCCTGCTCTGCTGATAGCTCTGTAAATGGTAAATGATGTCATCGGTATGGCTATTTTGTCGAGGCCATTTATTTATGAATTTATCTGTTTGTTCATTCAATATTTTGATATTTAAAGCTTTGGGGAAAACACAGAAAGCCTCTTTAAATCAAGAAGTCATGGTTATTATATTATGAGTCAATTCTGTCTTGATGTTCCATGTTTTCTTCCTCATGCTGAAAACAGATCCAGTTCCACCCAACGCCACGGTGGTCTTTGAGGTGGAGGTCTACACAGTGTCCAGAGGACCTCGCAGTATGGAAGCATTCAGTGAGATAGACTTTGACAAAGACAGAAGTCTCTCAAAAGCCGAGGTAACTGATCAGCACCAATCACCACTGATTAATTAATGATGGAGAACAAGTCACGGACACATCCATCATGAAATGTCTTGATGTTGACACTTTGTTTTTACCAGTGGCAGAGCAGATCAAAACTCCCGCACATGTACTTGATACTTTACTCCGTATGGCCCCAAAGCAGCATCATGGAACTTGTTGAAGGTGCAGTGTGTAAGATTTTGGTTATCTTAATCACTTTAAAACTCAAAACATTACAGGCAGTGGCTCAGTGGTTAGAGCAGTCGCCTTTGGAAGCAAAGGTCATCGGTTCAAAACCCACTTGGGCTCTGCAGCATTGTCACTGGCCCTGACACTGATACCCTAAAAGGCCCTATGCCTACTGGTAGAAATACCCCGCAACTCAGAACTCTGGATAAGCGGTAGAAGAAGACATAACATGACATCTTTAAAGGTGCAGTGTGTAAGGTTTGGTGACATCTAGAGGAGAAGTTGCATGTTGTATCCATCACCTCACCCTCACCCTTCTGATCATGCAGGAGAACCTATGTTAGACTTCAGTTGTCATTGAAACTCAAAAGACGTTTAGTTTGTCCTCTTTTACGACTATAAACCTGCTCCTTATGTAATTATACATTAATGGGCTCATTTTAGGGTAATGGGGAAAAAGAATACATTTCGTAAAAAAAATCCATGAAAATATCATGAAGTAATTGTTGTAAATATTTGTTAGAAGTGACAAAAATGACTGAAATCGTTCACACTGCAACTTGAATGAGCCAAGTAATATGTGGTGATATGTTTACCTGTAGAGATGTTGCTCTCTGTCCTACAACAGTGAGGTGTGCAGCGTACGTACGCGCATGAAGTCCTACCAATGTTGTTAGGCAGTGTAGGGGTCAGGGGTGTGTTTTCAGACACCAACAAATACAATTCTGCACTCTATACCTTTACAGAATTCATGTTTTGGGGAACGTTGGGAATGTTGTTTCCATTCCATAAAAGTAATTGGGAGTCATGTTGTCTTGATTGTCGCTGGCCACTGGTGCTGTAGAGGTGAACAGCCTGCTGTGTACACCACACCCCGTGTTATTGATCAACACTGTGACGCACAGCCTGAAGAACCACAACAGGAACTTGTTATACAAGGTGGCTGTTGCACAACCACACTTGTTTGTCTTGGACTCCTCCCCTGGATGTTTGTGAATGAAGCGCTCCTCTGTTGCCTGCAGGTCAAAGAGTATCTGAAACTGTCGTACGAGAAAGGAGGGAAGTTTCGAGACGACGCTGTCTACGAGAAGATCATGGCGGATATATTCAAGAAGAGCGACGAGGACAAGGATGGAGTGATCACTGCAAAGGAGTATAATATCTATGAGCACGATGAGCTCTGAGCCAGAGGTCAACCTGTCACCGTTTAGTTTACATACTTCAATCAGATACTTGATGAAGCCTCGGATACTTTTTTCTAACCACTTCACAACATTACTTTTGCTTGATTCCTTGTAGAAGCTCTGGCCTGTAAGCCCCCTCTATGTCAGGGGGTCAAACTCTTTTTAGTTCAGTCCCCCCTTGTGTGGCCCCGCATAGTAAGTTCAGGTCAATAAACCAACATCTCTGAAATGTTTACACTCTGCTCATTCATACCATGGGCCGGATTGGCCCCGCTGGCGGGCGGGTCCAGGTCCGCAGGCCGCATGTTTGACATCCCTGCTCCATCTACAGCTCATCTCTCCCCACATGACTCTGCATTAGTTCAGTGAAATTTTTTCTGAGTGTAAACGAATATCAAAGTGAAGCCTCTGAAAGTAGCCTCCCTCATGTAAAGTCAACAGCAAACTCCCTCACTGCTTTTTAAGTGCCTGACTTTAAACTGGATATTTTCCATAAAAGTAGTGTCCAGGATTTAGTGACTTCTAGTGGCAAGTAAATACTTCTCGCTGTCCCCTCAGAGCACAAAGGAGAACCTTATATGATCGCCGCTGGTCATCATTGGAACTCACAAGGTGTATATAGCATAGTTGGCCCATTCTATGAAAAGCTAAAATGGTCCAACATGGAAGCCTCCACAGAGACGACCTGCTCCTGATGTCAAACGTAAACAACTCATTCTGTCCAAATGAAAACAATACATTCAGATTATTATACCCTCAAAACATGAATATAATTATATTTTTGTTTTCGGCCTGAAATGTTATACAAATCTTTCATACTGGACCTTTAAAAGCGACCAAAAGTAGTTTGAATGTCCCTTTTATAAACATGTCTCAACTTTGACACCAAAGTGTTAACCCATATCCAGTAAGTGAGGCCATGAACACAATCCATGAAAACATCAAAGTGTTTGCTTATAAAATGTTTCATTCTCCTCCGTCTGTTGTCATTCAATGAACAAACCACAACACTGCTGTGATGTAATGTAAGAATGTAACACAGCATCGTGTGAGGGTCTGAGATGATGTTCTGTGTCGTCATGGGAACTAATGGCTCTGTGGATTTTCTGCCCTCTGACCCGCAGCACTGCACCACTTGTGATATAAACAGACCAGGATGAATTTCAATCAGGTTCTTGTGATTAAATGTTGTGGTTTGTCAAAAGTGATGACAAAGTTTGGTGTTGAAGATCATCACTGTGAAAGTGTTATCCTGTGATGTGTTGGTAAATCAATAAATCAAGTGGAAAACTACCAACATTCAGAGCCATGTCTTGCTGTTTTTACCTCTGGGTTGCAAACAGAGCACTTTTTCTATTATTTTCCCTCATGAGCAAGCTGAAGCAAATGGTTCTTAAAGGCACAGTGTGTAAAATGTATTTTGATCTAGCTGTAGAACTATAATGGAATATTCATTATTATCTTTTCATCTTTTTTTTTTACATTTATCTAACCAGGGAAAATCAGTTAAGAATGAATTACTGTGATGACCTGTCCAAATGTACCACCAGCAAGACATAAAGTACATTTAATACAAGAAGAGTAAGCAGTTCTGATCATTCTACATTTCAAGTCACGTTAAGTCTGTTAGTCTTTATTGAGTCTTTACTCTGACATCTCAGGCCACATTTTTGTCTTATTTCACAGTCAATAAAAAAACAAAGACTTCACTTGTATTTCAAAGACTGAGTTATATAAAAACACATTTATTGTTAAATATGTGACTTAATTCATTTATAGTATTCCTAGAAACACAGTTTAAACTTTGAACTGAGAAAATCCAGGTTTTGCGGCCTGTGTGTGTCAGGCGGGGATCCTGAGTCTGAAGGGCGGTAACCTGATTGCTGCCGCCTTCACCTCAGCGGTCATATCAACTCCCAGCGTTGCCCTGTAATCAAACACTGTGATGAGCAACTTCCCCACTTTAATAAGAACAGGATCTTTGACATGCAATATGACATTTTAACTCAGGGTCCAATATTTAATGTCTTACTTTGGCTCGTAGTAGACGTCTGTGTTTGGAGACAGAATTCCTTTCCCTTCTCTGAGGCGCTCAACACCGTTCCTGTTAAATAAAATGAATAGCAATGAAAATGAAAATGAAAAATGAACTCACTTTGCCCTCCAGTTACCACCATAATAACCAACATTCAAATGTAGTGGGGCTAAGTATTCAGCTACACATGCACAGTTCAAGAAGGCAGGGTTACATTCCTAATAAGTATGTTTATTATCATCGTCCACCACTTTAAATATACTGAATACAGTTTGAATATTGACACTGCGTTTACATAAATAAATAATTGATGATTTAATTAAATGTATTGTGGTCAATAGTTAAATTTAAAAGTTTTACAAAGTTTGCAGGTGCTTCTGGATAGCTCTAGCTTTATTTATAAAACTGCTGCTGACGATAAAAATCGAATGAATGTTTTTTAAATCTAATTTCATTTTCTTACAAGAATGAATGAAAATCATATCTTTTAAAGACATGGAATATTAGTAAACATGCTAGAATCTCGTGTATTTGATGGTATTCCAAGTTTTTAAATTAATTCAATTGTATTTATATTTAATTCAGGGATTCCTCTACATACCACTAGAGGGAGCCCGAGCACCATTAGTGGCAGGCGTACCACACTTTGAAAAGTATGTTGTAGAAATGAGGTGAATCTTTTCAT
>JAFBJT010111849.1:8751-22152 GCA_016785325.1 Chascanopsetta lugubris
CCTCGTTTTTTAACTTTTATGGACAACTGTGGTCGCCGCTGTCCGTCTGTTATGACGCCGCACAACTACACAGGTAACTTTGTTTAAACTCCAGCCCGTTAGCATTGGATGCTAACCGCAGCGTTAGCACCCTGTAGCCGCAGTTTGGTCGTTGCCATTTGCCGACTTTGCAAGCTCTACATTCGACTTTTCGTGAGTAAATATAGCGTAAGGAGTGCGTGTGGTGGCCCCCACGCCATTTCGACTCAGTTGTGGGGTTTTTTTAAACAAAGGGAACGACACTTTTGTTGGTCAGTGGAGAACAACAGCCTCGGCATGCTCCGTTCGTGACCACCGATATCCAACTACAGACATTTAAATTCACCCCTTGTAAAACATACAGCCGCTGGTTTACTGTGAAACACGAGCTGTGTAGTTAACTCCAGCGACCAGCTCTGTACAAACCAGGTTGTGTTGAGTTGTTACGGGTGTAATTTCAAATGTGACGGGCACGTATCTCGCCCAGCCTCCCTCCCCTGTGTAGTCCCACTTGTTGCCGGTCATTCATTATGCAGTGTGTTGACTCGCCACGAGCTGCGAGCTGATGACAACAAGCCCGAATTGTTGCTGCGTGAATAATGCAGCGGTGATGCGGTGGGTCACATCGACGTGTCCTAAAACCTTCCCAGTCATGTGCACACTATCGTCCTGGAAATGTTAAGAGTTTTTTTTACACTTACGTGGATGAATAATGAGCATCATAACTGGGTTGGCTTCTTTCTTAAAGCCCATTTAGTCCAGTATTTTTTTTTAACCAAAAACCACATACACGATAGGTTTGCTTTTAGGGTTTTGAATAAATTAAATACCACTGTGAAATGCTATCGTATATTATAAACACAGTACAAATAAAATGCATAGGTCGCGCACTGTTTGAAGGTATTGTTAAATAGGTCTAACGGGGCTGCCAGTACTATTTGATTAATCTAGTATGTAAATGTTTGGCAATTCATTAGTTCATTGATAGATCCGGACTGATTAAGGGCTCGGCACACCTGTAGCCATGGGGCAATGTATGTGTTGAATGCAATGTAATAACAATATCTCAGTTTTCATTTGAAACAGTGTTATCCAAGAATGCACGTTGTTTTTCCAGTGAGTGTAGTTTTTGTCTTGTTATAATAATAATCAATTAATTTCAGAATTACAAAGTAAAATCATATTGAAGAGACTGATTATCAGAATAGATGCTAGTAGTTATTGGCAGCTGCAGACCAGTGGCTTCCACTTTCTATGAATTTGTTGTGATGTGGAAGTGCAAGAGAAAACATAGCAAGTAAAAAAAATCTTTACATACCATTAGTCAAGCATATTTATGTACATTAAAAGGAACATTTGTTCTATTTCTCATTGGAAATGTTAAAAAAAAGACTTGAACATTACACTAATTTGATTTATTTCAGTTCACGGTTAAGACTATAAAAAACGATTACGATCTTGATTACTTATCCGGCATAAAAGGACACTGATAAGTGTTTTTTCTCCAATCTAGTTTGTTTCCATTCATCTTAGTGCTAAGTCTTGCAGAGATGCAACAACAACACCAGGTAGAAAATAGCATTAGTTTGGGTCTTGTTGCATAATGTCGTCCAAAATTAAACACGGATGGTCTGCCATTATGAGCCTGCAACAACTGAAGTATTGACTCATGTTTTTTGGCAGACCTTTGAACAGTGTGAGAAGTCAGATCTCCGCACTCCATTCACAAATATGACAGAGATTAAATGAAACAAAATGTTGCAATAATGTCTCTCCTTACGTTTCTCGACCAGATGGAGTAAGACGACAAGCAAGTATGGCGGTGTGAGCTGGACGCAAGGGAACGTGAATTCATTTTCTCGCATGCCAGTCGGAGCTGCGTTTTTCGATGTGGGCGTTCACAGATAACAGGATTTTAAGTGAACTCGAATGATGGCGTCACGTTGGGCTAATTCCTTTGAAGATGATGAGAGACAACATGCGAGAGCTTCTTTCTGTGAGGTAAGCACAAACTTCTAGACTTTCACTGTCTCCCTTCTTTTTGTTTGGTGTCGGGGGAGTTGAGCGTTTGTCACTTTGGTCCAGCTGTTTGTGCTTGTAACTGCTCTTGTTGAATTGTTTTTGCCCTTCATCTCAGTCAGTGCTGTACTTTTTCAGCTTTTTGTTAACGGACACTATCCAATTTTTGTCACAAGTTTGGCAAAGAGTGCTCCTGGTTCTAGTTACGGTTTCAGTTGAACATTGAAGATCAAACGCATTTAATGCGATTTGAAGTTTTAATCAAACCCATCAGTGGTTGGGACAATGACCGGGAAGTAATTCATTCAAGCTCAGTCTAATGTGGCACATTCCCACTGGTACTATCTGGTCTACTTTAAACGAACCCTTGTCTGTTCCCACGGATAGTTCCGTTAATTTGGAGTGGTGTGAATGCTCATTTGAACTCTAGTGCAGACTGAACAAGCAAACCCTGGTCCTCTGAAAACCGGGGGTCTCATTTTGGTCATCGTAGTCTCTTGCTCTCCGCTGTCTGTGATTCTGCATTTGTCATGTACAGAGCAGCATGCTGGGTAGCTTGCTGCCTTGCCTGCGGCTCATATTGACGCTCCTCTTGTGAAAAACCCATTGGGGTTAAACACTAAAGTAAAAACAATAAGCGAAGTATAAACAAGCTGACTAAAGGGGATGGACTCCTGTTTTCCATCCTGGCCAATCGATGAGCCATGTTGTCGTCTTCCTCATTTTTTTCCTTCCTGGTCAGTGGTCGTTTGGTCCGCTTTTAAAGTGTAGTGAGAAATGGTACCACACCAAATGAAGGTGCGAATTATTTCACCATTCCCCACCCAATTGAACAGAGCAACCCCCCCTCACTCCCACCCCCACCCCCTTACCATCCTGATATGAATGCGCCCTTAGTTTTTAAGCTGTGACCTCTGTAATACCAGACAGGACAGACACCATCTGCTCTGCTCAAAGTCTGGGGTCCGAGGCGACTTCTCTGCTGCTTATGTTTCTATTTTCAAGCAGCGCTTAAAATACAAAATAAGTCCTTGTATCAAAGATAGTATCCAACCATACTAACACACTTGAAAATGCACATTACATGGAATTTAGCTTTCTCTGGTCATACACGTGCAGAAGTAAACACAGGGCTGATTGTCTATTCTGCAGTCCTACCAAGGGTTCGCGAATGGCAAATGGAAACAAAGTGATTTATTTTTATTTTGACTGAAGTAGAACAGAACTTTTACAGAACTGAAAGTTAGCAGCACTATGTATTTTTAAGTTGCCGTCATGTCCAGCTTTCATGTTATGACTGATGAAACACAATCTTGCGGTAAACGTTTCATTTCAGTTTCTGCTTGAGATTACTTAGAGAAATGTTTTTATCCTCCTCTGTTTTAATGACACGTGTGGATCTCTGGCATAAATGCTGTGATGGTATGATAATATGGCAGGAGACTTTAATTACATTTTGTATTCTTTGAAATTGAGGGGCATCTATTTTTAGGATTTTTTGTTTTCTTCCATTTCTCCCTAGTCTTTAATGTAATAATCATTTCCCTCTCAATCCTCCCAGCCTCTGTGGACAGTCTGTGAATGAGGGCTATAAAGCTCTTTATGTTGTCACCTTTTACAGGCTTCTTGTAAAGAGTTTCATTTGACTTTAGATCATTAGACAAAGGACATGGCAATGAACAACCTTTACATGTTTTTTCAAGTGTCATGTTTTGTCATTTCCCTGAAAATGTCTTTAGGGGTATAAACCATTTCGTCGTTGAAGAAAACTAGAACAATCGCATCAAACATTTAACTAATAGATCTACAAACAACAGTCATATGCTGTATACTACAGAGATAGCTTGTGTTGCTGTTTATTTCGCTGTCAAGACAATTCGTATATTAAAACTTAATTTGACGTGTCTACTTTTGATAAACATTTGTTATAACATTCGAATACACAGCAAGTAACTATGTTAGCATAATGCAATCATTCTGCTATAAAAGTCAAATGCCATGAGTACGTTTGAAGAAATGATGCTTATATGTACACACACTTATGGCTAGAAATCCTGATGGAAGTGTTAGAATGGGATGAGGCAGAGTATTGGTAAAGTGTAGTAGGTGGAAATCCTACTTTTACCAGACCTCCTTACAAAGCTACCACCCAAAGCAATTAACGTGTTAATTTTGAGCCGGACCCCCCCGGAGTCTCTGGAGCTGGCATTTTCTGGAAATGATGACACTGTTGATTGAATGATTCCGGAATTTCTTTCCTAGAGTGGTGTTACGAAATCTTTCCCTCAATGTGTAATTTGCTCACAACCAACCAGGGAGACCCCTCCGTAATCGAAACTCTGAGAGTTTCGATTGACGCATCAAAGGATGCATTTGATGAATGGGTGTGCCTTTTGTTTCTGTTCAGAGACCGAGTGCTCTCTGCTGCTGCTGTAGGCGAGCAGTTTGGATTTAGAAAAGAACAGATGATAGGCAGAGTAAAGCACTTTGAGAGACCCTTGGTAGCTAACTTCAGTTATACAAATTTAACCTCATTTAATTTAACTACATACTGTATACTCAACTCGAAGAAATAGTCCTGTGTCTCCTAATGGCAGCGACCTCACAACTCATTCTTGTAATATTTACACTGCTCACTGGGGTTGTCCTCATCTTCTGATCTTTTCACAACCCTCGTGATCTTAGGTCCCATAGATCAAGCATGTTTATATTATGCTTGTACTGATTCTCCTGTTCTTAATTGAGTTTACGACACATATATTTAGAGTTGAACAACCCAATTAAAGTGACTATAATGTCACTTAATTAACCTAAAACCAAAAAGAACAATTTTTTCATTCATAAATTTTATATTTTATGCTCCGGGTGAAGAACAATAATCAGAATAGATTGATATATATGATATGTATTGTATACTGTGTAATATGAAGCATGATCGATGATTACCACTGAAGGGGGCTATTGACAAACAGACCCCCCACACACATAATCTTCATTCAGCCTCAGTGTTTATCTCATTTAGGCTGGCTGCCCTTTACAGAACCCCACGCACAGGCATCATATGGCTAACTGATGGCAATCGGAAGAGAAAATTGACCCTCAATTGGATAGAAGAAGCCTGTTACTTCCTGTTGCCTCATGGTTGTGCCTGATGTGTCTCATTGGAAAACACAATATACCGGCAAGCGATGTCATGCAGTCTCTTCCTGGTAATTTTGCAGTGCTTTGTGGAAAGATCTGTGTCATTCAAGGTTGAGCAACCTGTGATTCTTTGTAGGTCTGTCTTTAATTGCTCAGCTATTAGCTGGAATTCTAAAGCACTGATGATTAATTTAAATTCACTGGACATTTAATGAAGAGCGTACATGTATTTTGTTGTTGTTTTGTTAGAACAGCTGTAAACACAACAAGAGATATTGTGTGGGCAAAGTTACAGTCTCAGATAGGATTGTTTCAAACAAACAAAAGTCATCAACATGTTTGGGCTTTTTTTCACAATAAAGACTATACGGTTCTATCTTACATTTTATAATTATTTGTACTAATAAAATTATCTCACACTTTGCTAGTTTAATGTTTATATTCCCTCTCAAATAAACACACCATGGGAGTGCGCCCATTATTGTTAAATAAAACATTCAGCTCCAATTCTGTGTGAATGGACAGTCAATGAGAAAAGGAGCGAACGAATGAAAGAGAGCTGCTGACACCAACAAAACACCTGCTTCTACGCTCTCCCTACCCCCACTCTCTCAGAGAATGAAAGAGAGACACTATGGAGAAAATCAACACAATGTTCATCATGTACTTATTAGGTCTGTTAAAATTATTTATTCAATTTGTTAAAGGTGCAGTCTGTGACATTTTGGTCATTAAAAAAAATCACAAAACAATTACTTGCTGACATTTTCATGAAGTTATAATCATTTTGAGTTTTAATGACAACTGGAATCTACCAAAGGTTCCCCTGCGTGCTTAGAAGGGTAGGGGTGAGGTGATGGATACAGCTTGCAACTTCACCTCTAGATGTCACCAAATCTTACACACTGCACCTTTTTAAAGTCTCAGTAGTGCGGGTTGCCATATTTGCCTGCGAACCTACATATAAGCAGGTGTCAACCATAAACAAGACTACACTACCGTGTCCCATTTGTATGTTACTGCTCAGTACAGTGGCATGCAGAAAACACAGCTCCTCCCCATACAGTAATGTAGTAATCTTAACCTTGTCATGTGCTCCAAGGCCAAAACTCCCCGGGCTCACTAGTGACCATCTATATCATTATCTTAGGCTTTTCACAGTTGAGTGCTTAGTTTGAGTAGGATGTGGTGTCGAATTTGACAGCCCACAGAGAACAAGGTTTCTTCACATTTTCAGGCTGCGTGTATATTCGTCCGGTGTTCTTAAAGCTGATGTCATGTGGTGCTTGTAATGTGTCATTTGGTGATGTCAGCAGAGTTTCAAAACACGGGGCCATGCACTGAGGTTACACAGTAGTTGTTAAAGTTGAACAAGGTGGAAATCCCAGTTTGTGTTTTTTCAGTGTTGCCCGACTGGAGATTCTTGGTTTTGTGGTGTGTAAACAGCTGTGCACGTACATTACCTCCCCTAAAATGTCCAATGATAGTGGGTGGCATTGGTCGGTCTTGCCTAGAATCTCTGTGGTTATAGAACCAACGATGTGTCCTTATGTCACTGAGAATGACAATTTTTTAAATTCATACAATGGTTCATTTACAGAGGAAGAACAATATTTGAGTAACATTGTGTGGTAATCTTGTGTTCAGCAACAGAGAATCATCTTAAATCTAAACTGACTATAATGGCTTTGGATTAAATATGTTAGTGTACTTTAAAGGTGCAAGTGTGTGAGATTTGGTGACATCTAGTGGTGAAGCTGCATGTTGTATCCATCACCTCACCCACACCCCCCTGAGCATACAGGATAACTTATGGTAGTCTTCAGTTGTCATTAAAACTCAGTATGCTCAGTATGTCCACTCTGTGCTACTGAAAAAACATGGCATGACCCCCTCCTCATTTAAATATACACTAATGTGCTTAGTGTGCAACTTTATTTTATAAATTCATGAAAATGTTAGTATGTAATTGTTTTGAAACATTTTAAGAAGTCACAAAAATGACAGAAATCTCACACACTGCACCTTTAAAACATATATTGTATAGTGGCTCACAAAATTGTCCCTAGCTACTCATGATTAAAAATTCAAAATACAAGCAGCAAGTAGAAAATCATTTTTAAATCAAAGAACTCAACGTTTATTTTAGGGGTGCAGTTAATTGTTCATTTTTATTATTTGGATTAAACACAAATGGCAAAGCCTTACAGATCCCTGCAAGACAGAACAGCTGTTTGACTCTGGCATGATATATTGCATGATTTGTCCTATAGCATGATATAAAAAATTGGACATTTGTTGCTCTTTAAACAGTTCTTATTTGTGACACAACAGTTAAACTGCTGACTTGAAGCTATGAGGAAGTGCTTTTTGCAGTTTTATGTGACTGATACAAATATACTTTAGAAATATGGTATCTGATTGGTTCATAAATGCAAATATTTGCTGATGCCTGGCCTAGAATGTTTTAACAGACATTTCTGATATAGAAACATCTTTGCTCTTATTTGAAAGCAATAGTAAACCATTTTGTTTGTATGAGTTCCCTTACATTCATATAAAAGGAGGAGAGATGCCATGAGGGCAAACGTGGGTCTGGAATTTATTGTCCTGGAATGTCACAGTGTTATTAACTATGCATGTGGCAATGATAACACTTCTTGGCATGTGTCTGTCAGGAGGCACACACCCCTGTCTGTTGTCCACATCTAAAGATCAGAGGCTTGGAAACTGCCCCATGCACTGGCTGTTAAATCAGATCCAGTAGACTGGGATTGGCTTTCCCTGGAGCCACGGGGGGAGCAATGCAGGCATTTCAAACATCCAGTTGATCTATTGTCATATCACCACAAGTGCTTCTCGGGGTATAGATTTGCATGTTTTCTTAAAGGGACCGAGGCTCGTACAGACGCAGGCTTTGACACCAGAGAATAGTCAAAGCTTGGTTATACACAGTAAAACCAGTTTTGCTAGTTTCATTAAAATATATGCACGCCAGCTGCACCTGCAGCTCAGTTTCCCAGCCAAAGTAGAACTGTGGGTCCTTATTCTCCTCAGTAAACCAAGTCCATCTGCTCCCCAGATTAGTTTGCTACTTTAAGATATGCTTTGATTGAGGTCGTGTGTATGTATACCTCTTCCAGTATTATTTGGTTGATGAGCAAAGAAAATAGATTGCTAAAGGCAGCAACATATACCGCAAAGAGCATAGTTAAATGGGCTGTTACTCAGTACACACCTCAGGACATACAATGTCTTTCCATTAAGGTAATGACTACACGGCTGGGTCTTCACTCTGTGAAATGCTTTGAACTGGATGGGTGGTGGTGGTTTTAAGTATCTGTGAACAAACTGCTGCTCTTGATAGTTCTCATGATGTGAGGGAGCTGGTAAAATGTGTCTTTTTGAAACACTGTGAAATATGGAGCCTTTGCTTTCCACACAAGTGTAAACATTTTGTTATCATTGTAGATCAGTGGTCGCGATACAATGCTGGGATCTCACTCTTGATTTTCTGACTTTTTACCCAATATATGTGCTTAGGCAATGATGGCATAAATGCATGCTCATCAAATTCCTCACATTGAGGAGGTAGTATAGGCTTCAGGGTATGGGGGAGGTGTCAAAGTTGAGACATGAGAAGGAAAATGCATTTTGCAGTGTTGAAATACAAGATGGTGCAAACGAAGTGTTCTTGAAATTTGTACTGGGACTGGGAATATAATATAGCAGGGCTGAGTAAAGGGGGGTGTTGTTACACTCATGACACTACAAAGGTATGAGGCTATGAATAGAAAGTAAACACAGTGAGTGAGTGAGTTCCCCAAACCCTGACATGATCTACTTTCATGCTTTGACAATGACTGACCACGACTCACTTGTAAACACTGGACTTTTTCAAAAGTTCATTCACCTTTATCATATGCTCGCGGTGAACTTTACACTTAAGTCATTAACACTTCTGATATAATGCTATAATTGAATAAAAAAAGTTTTTATTAAGGCCTAAATTTGTCTGTTTCTTTCTTTCTTTTTTTTCTGCCCCTGTTTTAGCATGGAGGCACAATTCTGCCTTCATTTAATTCTAAATTGGTATGTTTATCGTTCAAATTTCCAATGAACGTTAAACTTCACTAGAGGTTCTTGAGTGAACCACCAAGCTGTGTTATATACTTTATGTGCAGTGCTTTTGTAACGCCGCCTTTCCATTTTCACTCCTATGGAAAAGCACAGATCGTAAACACCAAGAAAGATCGTGCTCCAGCTTGACAGGCATTTCTCAGAATGACTTCATTTAAGAATTCTTCCTTCTCCGTTCTTTTTTTCTGCAGAATGATCCCACTGAGGAGGAGCCCTTCTCATGGCCGAGACCTAAAACTGTGCGACTACGTCGCACTTCCCAAGGCTTTGGCTTTACCCTACGGCACTTCATTGTTTACCCTCCGGAGTCGACCATGCACTGCTTCCCGGTAAACATGTGTTTGCATATGAGTTCCATACACCCGGGTAGTGTTTGCCTGTTGCATGAGATAACCATGTGTCAACAAAAGCCTCATGCCTAATTTCTGCAACCACAAGCAGCAAATTCACTTGAGTTTTTTTTTGTTAACAGGAGGAGGATTACGGCTGCAGAGGTAAGCAGAAAAACTTGGCTATTCTTCTTCATGGCTGCCCTTCAGCATTGCTGAGTCAGAGCGATACCCCTGACTTCGAATGACTCTTAATCCAGCTACTCTATTAGCTTTTTTTGCTTCCTTATGCAATGAAAACAATGTAGCGCCTGTGTGTCACTGACCTTTGTAGAGGTATGAAAGGTTTGGTTAGCTCCACCTGTTTCTGTCCTGCACTGACCCTCCTCTCCATATTGTTTTACTTTGTTGCTCATGCTGCTTTTCAGTCTCACCATAAAAAAGCCTGTCAGAAAGAGATGGCCTCAACTTTTTACTGGGATGTTTTGGTGTGTCCCTTTTTTCTCTTGTTAGTTTAAACACTAGCTAATCTGTTTTTCTCGCCTCATGAATTGTTGTTTACATCATCAACATTGACAATGGTTTAGTGATTATCCAAACATCTTAAAGGAAGAACATATTTGAAAGTTTGTATATTCAGATTGGAAGGAATGATGAGTACACAATGTGGTGGCTATCACTTTCAAGAAGTAATTCTAACTATTGCTTCCAAAACTTTACCTTACTAGTAGATAAACTGATCAATGTTTTGGAAGCAACAGCTGGCACGCAGACAGTCCTTGTCTATTGGCAAACTCATACTTAATTCGTTTTAAAATCAGAGCCTAATGTCCAGTCTAGTCTTAATGGCTTGTCAATAGTTTGAAATCTAGAGGTCATGAACATTTATTTATAACTTGATTTCCTGTTTCAACCTTGCGTTGTCACTGTGAAGTGATATCTCAGTAGCTTGTCAGAGGTTGATAACTTTGTGTTTAGTCCGCGAGTATCTGTTGAGCATGAGTAACATGGTTTTATTGGAATATTTAAAAGTTGATTGTAATTATATCAAACATTTACATGATACATAATGAATGTATCATGTAAAATAACCATAATCATGATCTCATTTTCATCGAGCTTACATTATTAATGAAAAGTGATAAGATCATTTTTTAATAAGCTATACGTAAAAAACCTGTAGTTGCAACAAAAAAGAGCGACGGTGGAAGCACACCTGGCTGAAAGGGAAGGTGATACTCTTGGCTGGTTTACAGCTTGTTCTGTATAACCTCTAAGAACCACACGCATGGCACAGCAACATTTCTTCACCTAAAATGCACCTGTGCCCATGTGTATAGATAGGAAAAATGTAAAAAAGTTTTACCCGGAACAGATGGGCTGCATTTTCCAACAGGCCTATGCGCATATTCCTATTTTTTATAAAGTGCTCCAAAATACAGCTCTTCAAATAAAGTTTTTGTTTTTTGTCACTTCATACTGCCACAATGCGCCACAACACACCTTGTGTTACAGCTAACAGTTCACTTCTCTAATTTAAACTATTGACAAATGACTCAATTACCTCTCTGTCTCAGGCCTTTGCTCCTCTTATTACAATCTCTTACATTTTTAAAAATGTTATCGTGGTCTAGAGAAATCGAGGCAGGCTTTGGTATTGCATTAAATATGTCATTTTGTTGGTGTGACGAAACTGCCAGAGGCAGAAATTTGTAGTTACGTGGCGAGGAAAGAAGAAAAGAAAAACCTGGTGTGATTTCAGTCTTGGCAGGGTAGTTGTTTGATGTTTTCTCCGTTTGTGTCTTCTTCTCAATGACAATATATTTTTAAATAGTATGCTACACCTAGAAAATGTAGATTACAATAGCTCTATCAATATTTAACTCTCTACAGTCTGATTTATGAGAGCTCATTTTAGACGCCCTGCTTTGAGTACTGGTAGCTTTAAAAATCAATGATGTCACAAATGCTTACTCAATTGATTACTCAGATGAGGTGTGGTTTTATCTGTAGATGACAATCTGTGCTGAAGCATGAGTTTAAATATTGGACATTGCATCATGTTTGGGAGTGCTGCTCTCTCCACTGTGCCACACCATAATTATTTCGCTAATTCTATTTGCGTCTGGCAGTTTTCAATACAGAGCTCCTCTGTAACTGCTCTGGGGTTGAGTTTAGATGCTCTTGTTCTCTTGTCAACATTCATTTAGAAAAATATCTTACCCACAATCACTCTTTCTCTCTTTTGGTGCATGTGCACTGTGTTTACATTAGATGTTCAGATGCATAGGTACAGATCTGAGGTTGACTAGTTGTGCTATGCCTCTTCTTAGAGCTTGTACAATACTCAAGCATCATATCAATCTAGTCTATTGAACCATTGTGCCGCATATACATTGTATGCATCCTATTGCTTTCAATGTATCATTGTTTATTTGCCCAGCCTTACTCTACCACACATTTGAATCTATTTGTGGTGGCAGATACAACTTAATGAACAGCTCTACTATGAAAATAGATATAGTCCCACTTTACACCACTGGAGGGAGTCTGAGGGACCCCTTTTCGACTGTTACATAATGTGTGTCCCCAGAAGGCAATTTTGATCGAGTATTCTCAAATGTGGAAGAGAGGAAAATTCTGGAAGAAGTGTATGTGACTCTGAGGTTTACAATGGAATCACCGTTTTTATTTGAAGAGATTGTTTGTGTTTTGGTTAAGGTAATCTTACTACATCCATGTGTCTAAATTATTTCAAAAAAACGGTTAGAAATGATCTTTCAGTATTGTGACTGAGTCATAGGGCACAGGCGTGTCTCATTAATTACCGTATTTTCACGGCCATAAGGCGCACCGTACTAAAAGGCGCAGTCTCAGTTATGTGTGCCATTACTGTATTTAACACACACATAAGGCGCACCTGATTATAGGGCGCGGGTTTTATGTACCAATACATATCCTCTAGTACGTCCTCCTTACAACAACACACACACAAGCATACAAGTGTGCATATTTAAAAATAGAGCGGGAGCAAAACTGAGTTTGGTTGTGCTTTATTTAAGTATTTATTACAAAGTACTAACATTTTTTAAATCACCAATCAATAATAAAAAATTAAAACAAGCACATTACCGGTAATCGTCATTAATCAAACCCATCGAAGTCCTCATCCTCCGTTTCTGAATTAAACAGCTGCGCTAAATCAAACATGCCAGTTTCACTTTCTTCGCAGTGCCGTGCGGCTCCTCGGAAATGATGCCGGCTTTTGCGAAAGCTCGAACAACAGTGCCAGCAGACACGTTAACCTCGTCCATGTTGGTGATGTGGCTGGGCTGGATGCGTTTGTCGGCGATGTGTTTGCTGCAGTATGAGCGGAAGTTCGCCAGCTTTTCATTATAATCCGCCGGACGTTGCCGCGCTACCGTAGTCCTGGTCCGGATGGAAAAATGGCACTGTTTCATAAAACGAACGCACCAAGACGGACCCCCTTGAAAATGTTAAATTTTCATTTCTTTCGCTAGCGTTACTGCTTTTAGTCGAATAGTGACCGTCGAAACGCTCCTCCCGCTCGTTCTTTGGTCGACGATCCACTGCGCGAGTCTTTCCTCCAAGTCGGGCCACCTCGCCTTATGTCCGCGGAAACTCAGCTGCGTCTTCTTCACCTGTCGGAGTTCGTTTTCCAGCTTCCTCCACTTGCGAACCATCGATTCATTAATCTTAAATTCTCTCGCGGCTGCTCGATTTCCATGTTCCG
>JAFBJT010111849.1:22858-45905 GCA_016785325.1 Chascanopsetta lugubris
CGCTACATCAAACATGCCAGTTTCACTTTCTTCGCTGTCAGAGTCACTTTCCGTGCCGTGCGGCTCCTCGGAAATGATGCCGGCTTTTGCGAAAGCTCGAACAACAGTGCCAGCAGACACGTTAACCTCGTCCATGTTGGTGATGTGGCTGGGCTGGATGCGTTTGTCGGCGATGTGTTTGCTGCAGTATGAGCGGAAGTTCGCCAGCTTTTCATTATAATCCGCCGGACGTTGCCGCGCTACCGTAGTCCTGGTCCGGATGGAAAAATGGCACCGTTTCATAAAACGAACGCACCAAGACGGACCTCCTTGAAAATGTTCAATTTTCATTTCTTTCGCTAGCGTTACTGCTTTTAGTCGAATAGTGACCGTCGAAACGCTCCTCCCACTCGTTCTTTGGTCGACGATCCACTGCTCGAGTCTTTCCTCCAAGTCGGGCCACCTCGCCTTATGTCCGCGGAAACTCAGCTGCGTCTTCTTCACCTGTCGGAGTTCGTTTTCCAGCTTCCTCCACTTGCGAACCATCGATTCATTAATCTTAAATTCTCTCGCGGCTGCTCGATTTCCATGTTCCTCCGCGTAGCTGATAGCCTTCAGTTTAAACTGTGCTTCATAAGCGTGTCTCTTTGTCATTTTCAGGGTTGTTAAGACAACAATCTTCTGCATAAAGCACATACCGGTACCTGTTCTTTTATACACAATCCACGCCCATACTTCCCCCTTTAACGTTCTCACGGTGGTCTGTCTACTACGTCCGCCTTACAATAACAACACACATAGGGCGCACTGCACTATAGGGCGCGCCGCACATTTTGAAAAAAATATAAGACGTTTATATGCGCCGTATAGTCGTGAAAATACGGTAATATGTTTTGGTGAGGCAATTTTGTTACCTCTTTTAATGCTCCAACTGAGATTTGTTGAACAACTTGCATTAGATTTCCCCCCTGCTCTCTTGCTGGCCAGTGTAGTGTGTGTGTGTGTGTGTGTGTGTGTGTGTGTGTGTGTGTGCGCGCGTGTGCGTGTGCGCGCGTGCGCGCGCGCGCCATCGAGCACTGACTCACTACCAGAATGTTAACTACACAGGGAAGAAGTTCAGCTGCTCTTTGGCTGCACCGAGAGCTATTTCTCAGTTTAGAAGGAAAGAGTGGGAGTTGTGCAGCTGAGCACACTGTCACTCTCCCTTCTCCTCCATCTCTGTTTCTCTCACACCCTCCTCCTTTCTTTTCTCTCCTTTTTTATGCAGCCGTGCAGCTGCTAGGAGACAGGAGCAGCATGAGCAAACAGGTTTTACTCTATTTAGCTGCCTTTATTCACTTCTGTAATACACACAATTACCCTGTGAAGACTTGTTTTCCACTCCCCTGGACTAATTAATGATCTTGACTCTTCAAAGCTGTTAAAAAATGGACATACGTCGGTTAGAACAGAGGCTGTTGTGCTGTCATAATGTTGATCCACATGCCTCCTATGACAACCCACCCAGTTTGTGTCGCATTCTCAAATATAATAATTCTCACTCACCGATCAAGTTCAACCGTGGTGCTAGTGACAGGTTGTAAATGAACCCAAAGTAGAGAACTCGTTAGTGAAGTTGTGTGCTTTTATGCTTTTACTAATTTCCATTTCTCTCTCCGACATCAGGGAGACAGCGGAATAAGCTTGAACCAATGGACACAATTTTTGTCAAGCAAGTCAAAGAGGGCGGTCCTGCTCACGGAGCTGGGCTTTGCACAGGTAATGAGCAATCATGGATCAGTCAGTCTTCTCCTCACCAAAATCTACTACAGACAAAATGTCATGTGATGAATACTGTGACCAGAATTATTCAGATATTGTTCAAATGGGCACACAATTTACTGATACACAAACTGAAATCATTTTCGTTGTTTTCAGAAACTTATTTTGAAACACTAACCTAACCTAACTAAAAACACTCCCAAATTGTATGCTGTGCCTGCCCAGTGGAGTAGTCAAACATGGTTTGATGACAGTTAAAATGGATGATAACTATTTGTCAATTTGACTATGATTTTTTTATTAAAGCAGTAATTGCCTCATTAGGAGAATGATTTTATCATGTAAATGGGCACGTCCTGTGACAATAAACTGAATCTTATCTTATCTGTCTTATCTTATAAATGATTAACCGAGCACACAACTTCATCTAAGCTTTTGAAATTAAGCTTCTACATATGTGCAAGTAATAATTATTGTGTAACTCATCTTCTATAAGTTAACATCTTCAATAATCACCCTCATATCTCTGTGTTGTTTAATAATCACCGTTGTCTGTCCTGTTGCTTTTAGGTGATCGCATAGTTAAGGTGAATGGAGCAAGCATAATTGGGAAAGCTTATTGTGAAGTTATATCCTTAATCCAAGACAGGTAAGACTTTGAATATATTCATTCATTTTTATTCTATTTCTTATTTATGATTAGTTTACACGGTAAGCTTATTTTTTTTATTTCCACACAGTGGTGACTTCCTTGAACTTTGTGTGATGCCAAAAGATGAGGACATACTTCAGCTGGTAAGTCTCTTTTCACTATTCCATCTTGAGAAATGGAACTAAATTAATCAACAGAGATGGCTCTGTTTGCCCAGCCTCGCAAATATGCAAAGTTTTGTCTAACAGCTGTTCTACTTTAAGGTGTTCATATTAGGGCAGTAGTCATAAGATGCAGGCAGTCGTCCCATCCCATCAGAGCTCAGTATCTAGGCCTCCTAATGAGGCCAGAGCGCTGTTTCTGTCCTCAAAAACTGCCATTGACAGCTGTTGAAGTGGACCAGCTGAAGTGGTAGAGTTAAAACTTCCCAAATAAAGCAGACATCCATATAACCTTGTCAATGAAGATTGTATGTTTATTCTAAAATATGGGACAAAGGTTCAAGTGCTTTAGACCTACTGTTCACTAAGTCTAAAAAAGTAGTGCTTATTTCCTCACTGTAGCATCTGAGATATTATCTCTGCCATCCATGCTAAAGCACATACTCTTAATGGCGAAGGTATTTGTTTTCACTAAGTCTGGATGATTGTTGAACTTAAAAAGATGTCCTTTAATATGAACTGATGTGTGACATTTAAAGTGCCAGGTGCCAACAAAGTCAAATTGTATTTTTTGCAAATATCCTGAGAAAGAGATGCGATGGCTCTGTGATTGCAGTCAGGGAACCAGTTGACATATACATTTTCTGTTCTGTTGATATTTCTATCACGTGTTATAGTAATCCTTGTCATTTAAAAAACATCTTAAGGTGTGTACAGATGATACATGGAGATACATTTTTGAGAGATATGCATTATTCATCTGGAGGAAATAAAGTTTTAGGTTGAAGATTAATGTCAGTTATGCTTAAGTGGGTGCTAATGCTAAGTAGGGCCTTGTCTAATGAATTTGATAATAATTGATCTGTTGATTATTTTTCCTTTAATTTGATTAATCAGATTAAAACGTAGCTTTATTTTGTCATTTCTGGCAGCTCATTTGATAAACATCATACATTATATTCTAGGACAACGCTCTTTGAAAAAAAATTAAAATAAAAACAGAAGTGTATATGCCACAAAGGGGTGCAAAATGTTGCCTTTATGGAGCACAATGGTGCACATTGTATTTATTATTCCTACCTCAGGAGGAGTGTGTTGCACGTTTCCTCAGACCTGATTAATCAATTACCAAATTATTTCTCAACTCTTCTAATAATGTATTGTAATTGATTAAATGTGTTGTATGAATGATTCAGTAAATGCATGCATGCCAAGCTGCTTTCACACCAGTGACTAGCTATAATCTAGCATTATACCACATACTTGAGGGTGATGCTCAGCGTTAATGAAGGCTAAGAAATTGGGTTACATCAAGATAGTGAAATAATGTCTTGTTTTTTTGAAAACACATCCTCCTCATACGGATGTATAAACAAATAAAATACAGTTTAATGTCACATATAGGGCCCTTAAATTGATTAGTTGTTGCAGCCCTAATGCACAGTAATTCCTTTTTTTTTAGCATTGTTTGTTCAAATTTAGCCGAGTATCTTTGCTATGACACAGAGAGCATTTTAGTATGTATTTCTATTGTATATACTCATAATTTAATACTCTGATATTGATTATCATTTATCCTTGGTCTAAATTAGCTTCATATATTTACAATATATTCCCAAAACTGTATCATAGAATTCATTATACCTGTCCTCACTGCAGACCTCATCACGAACCATTAATGCACGCAGCAGGCAGGATTTGGCAGCTGGCTGCACACTTTGGATTAAGTGATGGTGCACTCATCTGTTTCCATGTATATAGCAAATCACACTAAGTGCTTTGTCATGATGCTCAGGAATCCTCTGCCAAGGGCTTTTTCTTATGACAGCCTGTTTATGAATTATATAATGAAAGAGCCGAGCTGTTTGCTTCACCTGAAGCATTCCCCTGTGGGTTTTCTATGGCTGCAATGAATCATCATAATTAACTCAATAAAATACAAAGGCATGATTTTATTCACAATGTTATTTATAGTCAGTTTATATCATATGTATATATAACATTTGACAGAGTATTTGAATGTCCCTTAACATCCTACCCACCTTTACACATTATATCAGTACATTTGTCTCATAACCAATTCAGTGTTACCCCACCTCTCTTTACTGTTAGGTCCTCCTTCTCTGTGACTCAGCCCCCCCACCCCCCACCCCCCATCCCTCTGTGCTAATCCATCTTTGCATCTTACAGCTGCATTTTGATAACACTGGCGTCAGTATTGTACAGCCAGAGGCTGCTCAAAATTATTAATGCAGGCAGGCAGAGCGAGGAAGACAATAAGAACAAGAGGATTAACAGAGATGTGAGCAGGATGACTTTTCACTGTAGGAGGCAGCACACACCGACTGCTTGGAGACGAGCAGCAGTTGCTTAGCAAAGGGACAGGGAGCGTGTACATGCAGTGAAGGAAAGGGAGGCAACTGTGCGCATGGAAAGCAGAGGAAACACCGAGCAGGAAAAGATGAGGAAATGGTGTGAACGATGAACTGAAACCAGTAGATAAAATCAGCTGACTGCCCGTGGTATTGAACAGGTTGATGCTTAGAGGAAAAAACGAAGAGAGGAGGAGGGAGTGGGAGGGGAGCTGTGCCATCACAGCTGAATGTATAATCAGCAGCTGCTGCTTCTGTCATGTGAGCAATAGCAGAGGGAGGGAGGGAGACACAGACTGGAGGCACCTTGTTCAGTTAGCGTAATATTCTGCCAGAGGATGAATTGAACCATGGAGATATAACAGCAGACTGGAAGGTGGGCTTCTGCTCTCCCGCCACCTCGCCCAGGACAGACTGGCACTGGCAGGTTGTAACGTGGCAACCCCTGTTACATTTCTGCGCCTTCATCTCTCTCCACTGATGCTGCAGCTCCAGTGTATTTATAGCATGTCAAGCAGAGGCATGGCTATGGCTGGTAAACGCTCTCCCTCTCCTGAATCTCTTCTTTTTTGATAATGAGTGCATTTTGCTATGTTGGCATCTTTTTCATCCACCCTTTCCTCTTTGATATCTTAACGCTCTTGTTGATACATGCTTTATCGGTAGCCTTTTTCTTGGGAAACTACTAATCTGGTAAGCATACAGCAGACCAGGCAGCCTCTTCACGTTGACATTTTGTGCTTCGCCGTCTCATTTTCGTCATGTCATACATAACAGCAGTCATTTAATGATCTTCTCTTCAGTGTTGACATCTTTGCGGTTTAGTTGTCTTGAATGATGATTAATGGTCAGCTCTGTGTCGGTGGATCTAATGTGCAGATCGTAGTAATGGCTGATGCACTGTATCTGCGGTACCTGTTAGAGTGAGGACTCGACCTGGCATCCAGCTGGAATCTCAGTGAAGCCTCGCCTTCATTATCCTCCATGCCATATGTCATTAGTGTGGTAAGGGCCACTGACCTCTGAACTCATGCTTGCGTTGGGATGAACCGTTATTGATTGTAAAGCAGATAAATATAATGTGTCTTATGAACAACACATCTGTTTTGGTTGAGAAGAAGCTCTGTCTTTAATTTTGCATTTATCAATTATAGGCTTCATTAGGTCTGATGTTGGTAAATCACACCTAATAGAGACATCTTTCTGCTCTTGTGTTCATTCTGTCATATGCTTTATATTATCATGTTTGTTTACAAATGTTGATTCTTGGCTTGTAGTACCATGGACACCATTTCATATACATTTTAGGGTGTATACACATTGGGTTTATTCCTTACTGTTGAAGATCACAGTAACTGGGTTGCAATACGCTATTGTTTGATGATTGAATATAGTAACATTGGTGCTTTAAAGTAAAATGTTTGAAGCATTACCGTAAGTGTCTGTGTGTGAAAATCATATTGTTCTTGGGCTTCTGTCATGCTGCAGCGAACATTACCATGAGAACTCTAAATAAGGAGCAGATGAAGTCCACTGACACCCCTGAACTGTTAACGCCTCCTCTCACTCATATTGCAACACCCACTGCCCACACACTTGCATCCAGTAACATTTGTAATATCGCTCTTGACTTCTCTGTAAGAATCTAGTGGCACAATGTAGAATTTTACACACACTTGCAAATGCAGTTTGTACTATATCCATTGTAACACTGATTTGTCGCTCTGTCCTTAGGCCTACTCCCAGGATGCCTACATTCGTGGCCAAAGCACCTACAGCGGAAATGCCTGTCACATTCCTGACCCACCCCCAGTATGCTACCCGAGAGTAGACTGTAAGCCTACGGGCATGGCCCAGACAGCAGACTCGGCCGGGCAGGTCTGCCGGGGGCCAATGGCACCCCCTGACCACGGATACCGCAAGGAGATCACCGTGCCCCCATCTCCTCCTCCTCAATCGTATCCAAAAAGCCAGATGGCAGTTTGCATGCGGAATGACGGTGTAAGGACTGTGGTGGTTCCTCCTGATGGAGCCCACATGGGGCGCAAAGGTCCAGCTCACAGGATAGATTACATGGACCCTGTTTTTGTCAGAGGGAGACCTGGATCACTGGCACAGTATCCTCACCCCCGAAAGGCCGATGTCTACCCCAGTGGTCCAGGAATGGTCCCATATGGAGGTCAGGCACCTCACTACCCGGGCAACCATCAAAACATTGATTGGCGCACTTACCAGACGTACAGGGAGTACATTGACAACAAAGGAATCCATTCCCATGCTAGTCGAACTATCCAGGAACGACTGGACAGTTTGCGAACTTCCAGTCAGACTGCCTTTGGTGCTGCTCATCACAGGGGGGATTGGGGGCCCAAGGGAATACGACGGAGGAGTACCTCTCACGAACGGTCATACCAAGGACCACCACCTCACTTTCAAGTAGCCCCACGCAGTGCCTCGCAGGACCGCATGAGTGGTGCAGAGAGAATGGGCCATGCCAGGAACTGGCCACCTCGAAGCGTATCACAAGACGGGCTTGTGCACAGAGTTCGGGCACACTCCACGGACTATGTTGATCCCGCCGAGCTGGTTCGAGTTAGTGAGAGGAGAGGAGGGTATGGAAGAGCAGACCAAGGTACAAGACCCAGCAGACAGTCTATGCCGCGACATGCCATGCTCCACAGGCCTTCTGTTGGATACAACAGTGGCATAAGGGGGGCACCCAACCCCGCTCTATACTCTAAAGGACCAGACTCTCTTCAGACTCGCTCGTCGCCCATGTTGTCCGAGAGATCCTCACATTTTGGGAAGAGTCCTAGTGCTGAACATACTTTTGCTGACCAAAGAGTTGCTGTCAAAGGAAACCATTCAGCTCACACGACACAACAAGGTGCAAGCAGGATAAGGGCTGAGAGCATGCAGCCTGTGGAGGCAGACAGAGATCCGGCTTTGGTGGGGCACAGGTCTTCTTCATGCGCGACCCCAAAACAGATGCCTCTGAGGCCAAGTATCCTCAAACCTCCCCCTCCAGAGTCCCAGAGTCAAGTCAATGGGCGAAGCCCAACAGAGACCGGAGTGGTTCTTAGAGAGAAGCCCCCTTCTGGAAAGAACCCCAGTCCTCTGCGACACCCTTCCTACATCCTTGCGGTAAATGATGATGGAGCAGATTCCACAGCAGATGTGGTAGCATGCTGGCTTCCCAATGATGCACGTCGAGAAATACACATACGCCGCCTCGGGGAACAACGTCACACCTCCTGTTCCAGCAACCTGGATGAGTCTCTGGACTCCATTCCATTCATTGGTAAGAGAATGATCAGTTGTAAGCCTTGACAGCCCTTGTTGTCATAGCAACAACAGTAGTAACGTGAGGATGGAAGGCAAAGGTAATACGCTAGCTTATTAAAGTGCTTTAACCATAGATGCTAATTGAAAACAGTTGAAAATGCAAAGATGGTAGCTGATTGTGGAGCCTCCCGAAATGTACCGTTAGATTTATAATCTACTGCTGTGCATTATTAGTTAATATCTATAAAGTGGTATGAAGATAATCGCAAATGAATTACTCTTCCTTGGATGATATGCATTGGGGTTTGTGACATGCATATGGATTTGCATATGCAGTGGAGTGGAGGATAGCTTAATCCTTTTAATTTGTCCTCTTAATACTTTGTCTTCATAAATGTTCTTTCGTCTTAATGGGTTGACTTTGCAGTCTTGTAAAGCAGTCTGTGGTTATTTTGCAGTTGTCATTTCCTCTGAATCTGTCCAAGCAGTTACATGTTTGCAGAGCAGAAAGCTGTATCTTACACCATTTGAGGGGGTTTTCAAAAGGTTTTGTTTTTTATTCACTTAGTATCATGTTTTGTAAAAGCCTCTAAATGCATATCTAGATGTGGTTGTGAAATATTTACTGCAGAGATTTTCAGGCTGGTTAGTCCTGTTTAAGATCATCTCTGATCAGTTCAACAGTGAGAAAATATTCATAATTAATAAGTACTCTCTGTGTGTACACTGGTGTTGGGAGAACATTGCCATAGTTACATTGCCAGAGGCCAGACTGGTGTAGGATTTAGAGCTTTTGGATTTCTCAAGGCATTGTCCTCTGTCTCTTTTGACCTTAGTCTGTGTTTTTAATGTATGTACTATGTATGTTTAGGTCCCTGAATTCAGGGACTCCGCAGAAGTGCATCTCCTGTGATTCTAGAACAACCTTGTTTTACATCCAAGCGTTACGTATGCACAATAATGTAGAGTCTTAAAAACGTGTTGGCAATACTTAAAAACTTTAAAACACTAAGACCCAAGAAAGCATGTTGTTGTGATTCTAACTTAAGTGACTCTCTGATAGCTCAGCCACTTTTGGTTGTGAAAGGATATTAAGGAAACATTTTGTACTTTGCAGTTAGACTCTATGGAGAAACTGGGTCATGTGTTACAACAGCGGGGTGGTTTTAGTTTGACACATGGGAGAAAAATTTGTAAGATATTCTAAAACATGTTGCCAAGAAACTCCACACAAATATCCAAGTAAGATTTTCAGGGCCCTGTTTACATATAGTATAAATTGCGAACATCTAAAAGTATGACAAGTAGTAACTGGTAATATGAGGGTGCAAGGTTGAAATTTATTTAATGCTTTACCGGTGACCTGGTTTATGATTTGTGGAGACCGAAGGAGCTATCTAACCTGCAGCATCACTTAAAGGTGCAGTGTGTAAGATTTCTGTTAATTTGGTCACTTAAAAATATTACAAAACAATCACATACTGACATTTTCATCAATTTGTAATCACCTAAGTGTCTTACTTTTTTACATTAATGCATATTTACATGAGGTGGGGGTCCTCTCTATGGAGGCCGCCATGTTTGTACAGTAGTAAAAGTGAACATATTAAACATCTTTTGAGTTTTAATAACAACTGAAGTCTACCATAGGTTCTCTTGTATGCTCAGAAAGGTGAGGGTGAGATGACGGACGTGCAACTTCACTACTAGATGTCACCAAATCTTACACACTGCACCTTTAAAGCTTACACAGTGAAAACAGATTTCAGCTGAAGATGCACAGAAAGCAACTAACTGCATTTGTTATCAAAGTTTCAGTCTTTACCTATTATTTCAGATTTCAAGTTGCAAATTTACCATCACTGAGTTCCACAACATTGCTGCTCGTTAGTAGTTTGTGTAATCCTTGGAAAGATGAGGGTCCAGGTGCAGATAAAGAAAGCAGTGACAGTGACACTCCACAACACCACCATTCTGGGACGGGTGCCCTAGCTCAGCTGAACAGTGCCCCAATTGAGCAATTCACTGGACCTCTATCAATGAACTGTTTGAAATCCCAGTCGTGTGAGGTCATTTGGTCGCACAACTCGAAGTATTATTTCATCCAGCTCATCTGCAAACATCTTGCCTCGCTGTTATTTTATCACCTACTTTGTGGATGCTTTGGATTCACTGTTTGAAGGTAGATTTAGTAGATTTGAGATTGTAGGGGGAATATCTCTGCTCAGTCTATTCACAGTCAGATGTTTATGAAATCTGATGCAGTTGGACACAGCAACAAAGTGAGCTTTGTGGTACTGATGGATTCAATCTTTTCTTCATTAATGTAGATGCTTGCTCTGTGTGGTTGAGTTCAGATTCTTTTGGTGCAATATTGGCAGTGATAAAGGGGTACGACTACTACAGAAATCAATTAATGAGTGTAGATGTAGATGGGAAGATTGACGCCACAAATCGCAATTTATCTTATCTCACAGGGCGAGTAACATCCTCTGTCATTAGACCCTCAGCAAGAGTAAGGAAACGCTACCAAGACTTTTGTCTCTAGAGAACTGGTAATTTGAAGTCGAGACCTGAATATCAGGCCTTTCGGTGGCCTCCTTTGCCCCATTTCAAAGTTGTGTACATGCAGCAACTAGGACAGTTACTTTCAAATTTAGCTCCATGAGCCCCCTGGCTGCAAGGAGCAGCTTTGTACTCCAGAGCTCCATCAGACGTGGAAGTCTCAGGAGTGGGCAGCGCTCAAGAGTAAAGAACTTTTTTCTAACTTAAAAAATCTTGTCACTGTTTTATTTTGGCATAAGCTTCTATGAGAGTCACAGAGAGTGTGCTATAAAATTCTCCATATGGAATTGATGATGTTTCTGATGTCTTACATTGTCTTAAATAAATGAAAATCTGAATATGGACAAAATGTAATATTCTAATCCTAATCTCTGACTCAAGCTATGGATCATCTCTGTGCTCACACTGAATGTGTTGTCATCATCAGATGAGCCAGTCAGCCCCAGTGTTGACCGCGAGGCCACTTCTATCCCACCCTCCGCTGTGATATCGGTTGCCCCATCCATAACTGCAGGCGCCTCCAGTTCAGGCTCGCCTTGCCCTACCATTCGCCGTCAGCTGTCACATGATCAAGGTAAACAGTGTTGGTTCGACTCACTATATGTTAATGTAATTTTGCAATTAAGTAATCATATTAACCCAACATACAATGTCATTCTTTTTCATTTCCTTAAAAAATTCTGTAGAACAAACCTTAACACAAGCCCCATTTAACCTCTCAAAATGTGAATGATCTTAAGATGTTCCCTTTTGTATCTCCACACAGAATCCCTTAGAAGTGCTTTGCTGGAGTCCGACACGGCCAGCAAAACAGAGAGGTCCAAATCATATGACGAGGGTCTGGATAACTATCAAGAGGAATGTAGAGGGTGAGCTACATACTAGTATTGAATTAATACTTCCTCTCTTATAATTTCTAAAATGTTCATTCATGTTCAGTCAGACAATGTCATTAAATTAGTATGGATCTTTCTGGCCTTGTCTCTTATTTCTCCCTGTTATGTGACCCCATTATAGGAGACCCTCCAGTAAGCACATGCCCAGTCTCAGGGGCCTGAGAAAGGTGAGAATTCAAAGGATTGTCCAAGGACAACTGTCTGTCACTCCCCCTTTGATTCATGTCACCATCCTCTATCAGCTAAATAGATCTCATATCTAAATTTCACAATTACAGGCTCTTGATGGACATAAATCATCAGGGGATTCCGGATCTCGGAGGGATTCCTCATCAGACATCTTTCCAGATTCCTCCAAAGAAGGGCTGCTCAACTTCAGGCAGTTTACCACGGATAAAAATAAGGTATACATGTTCAGTCAACACTTCTTTCGGCAGCCCTACAAATCAATAATGTCTTGATACAAGTATTTACACCGTTCTCTTTCATCTCGGCAGCGCGTCAGTGGAGGAATGAGGTCATGGAAGCAGATGTATGCCGTGTTACAAGGTCCCACCTTGACCTTCTACAAAGACAGGAAGGACGCGCACTCTCACACGTTGGCCCAATCTGACGAGGAGCCGCTGCGAATCAGCATCAAGGCCTGTCTGATTGACATCTCCTACAGTGACACGAGGCGCAAGAACGTGCTGCGGCTGACCACCTCGGACTGCGAGTATTTATTTCAGGCAGAGGGAAGGGACGACATGCTGTCCTGGATCAGAGTCATACAGAAAAACAGTAACCTGGATGGAGAGGTACACAACGCTAACACTTATATGCTTTACTGTCCATCCACATCAAAATGGCTGCACAGTTCCCCCGGTCTTACAATTTCATTAAATTTTGGCCTCAGAGCAAAGCTTATAATTAGGCACAGGAAAATATGTCACTTTAAATCAGACACAAATACTGATTTGAAAGAACAAATAACAAGCACACCCATCACATCAACACTCTAGGGAGTAAATACATTGAACTCCATCTTAATGTGGAGAGAATTACAGCCTTTATTTCTTAAGCCACATTTCAGACCCTTTGAATAGCATGTACCCCGTCTCAAAAACAAATTATAAAGAAGTTTCTGTGAAAAGGGTGGATGGATCTTTTTATTCAATCCCATTTCTGGCAATTGATTTGACCTAAATCTTACGTGTTGGACCTTTTATACACATATGCATTTTGATGATATTCGAGGAGCTTTATTGTGTCTATTTCATTTATTAACTTGCAGTTTGTTTCTGTTGCAGAATGCAGATGTCACAAGCCAGGACCTGATTAGTCGGAAGATTAAAGAATACAACTTGATGAGGTATGCAAGATTTCACATTTATCACCCCCATGCCTCATTTTTACTTGGCTCCTTTCTAAATGTTGGCATTTGTCTGTGTTATTTCTGTACCAGTGCACCCAGCAGCAGATCAGAACCGTCCCCCAAAACCACCCGGCAGTCGCTGAGCATCAAACAAGCCTTCATGGGAGGTAAAACAGAAGGCAAGAGCCACAGCCCCCATTCACCTAAAACAGGAGAAGAGCGGAGGGCGCTCAAAGGTAAACACAGTTGGTGTGGGATTCAAAATTTCTAATCTCATTTGTCTAATTTATATTTGCATATGTGTAGATGACTCCAGTCCACCAAGAGACAGAGGTGCTTGGAAGATCGGTATTGCAGGAATCATGAGGAAGCCCTTTGAAAAGAAGACTCCTGCTGGAGTCATGTTTGGGGTGCGGCTTGATGACTGTCCACCTGCACAGAACAACAGGGTGAGTCTCCATCCTTTTTTATTAGTGCAGTGACCATTTTAAACCCACTTGATCATTTCCAGCACTGAAAATCCATTAGATAATAAATAGATGACAGTCAAAAACAAAACACAAATGTTGTACGTTGCAGCTTTCAAATGTCCATAATAGTAAAAAGGCTGTTCTTATCGCTGGCCATCACTGTTCGCTTTCTGAACTCAGTTTTGTTCTGACAGTGTTTTGAGCACTGGTGCTGTTTAAAAAGTATTTGAAAACTTAAGCGATACCCAAACCATGTCCCTCTAAGATAAGACATTCAACTTCCTAGTTTGTGTCAGATATTATTAAATTGCAAATATCATTTTATATACTTGTTTGATATGCTCAGTTCGCATTTGTTGTGAAGGGGCATTTATTATAAAGGCACTGAAATGTGGTTATTGTCAGAACAGTTTTGTTTTGTGAACATGGCAATGTTTACCAGATAATAGTATTTTAACTTTTCTAAAAGTCTCTTTTCTTCTCCGATTTTAAATTGGAAGACGCAAACAGGCAAATTTGTTGCTAGATGACACACCTGTGTTTTAGAGAAAATAGTGTGTAGATTCGGTTGACTGGTCTGATGCTTCCAAACACATGGAATAGGTGCACATACGGGCACCTCACTCGAACTGTATTAAGACTGTGTCGTGTCAGACACAGAACTCTTTCATGTCAGGACATTC
Organism: Chascanopsetta lugubris; assembly: GCA_016785325.1. Lineage (NCBI taxonomy): Eukaryota > Metazoa > Chordata > Actinopteri > Pleuronectiformes > Bothidae > Chascanopsetta > Chascanopsetta lugubris. Next base: position 37,037 of record JAFBJT010111849.1, read on the forward strand.
ACACTGTACTCAGTGTAAGTTGTTGTTCAGATCCATAATGTCTCGCGTTGTGCTGTGTGCAGTTTGTCCCTCTGATCGTGGAGGTGTGCTGTAACGTTGTGGAGGAGCGAGGCCTGGAGTACACAGGAATTTACAGGGTCCCGGGGAACAACGCTGCCATCTCCAGCATGCAGGAGGAGCTCAACAGCAAAGGCATGGCTGACATTGACATCCAGGAAGATGTGAGTGACTGACGGTCAGGTGGCTCAGTACAGAGTCCCTCTTTACTGACTGACAACACCCCTCAGCTGTGATTGATTTTAACCGGAAGAACTGCTCCAACAGTACGGCATCTCCATCTTTTACTCCTCTGCAGAAATGGCGGGACCTCAACGTCATCAGCAGTTTACTCAAGTCATTCTTCCGAAAACTTCCAGACCCTTTGTTCACAAATGGTGGGATTTGAACAATTCAATGTAACGTTTTTTGACTGAACAGTTGACTTTGTATTGATCATCTGTTCTATTCAACAGACAAATACGCTGATTTTATTGAAGCGAACAGAACAGAGGACTCTGTTGAGAGGTTAAAGGAGCTCAAGAGGCTGGTGGGTAGAAGCTTAAGCTTATGTTTATCTTAAATCTTGTATTGTATATGACTTCACAGATAGACCTCCCATTAACTCTGAAATGGTGATCATTTTTTTTTATAGATCTACGAATTACCAGATCATCATTTTGAAACTCTGAAATACCTCTGCGCTCACCTCAAGAAGGTTTCTGACAACTGTGAAAAGAACAAGGTACGACGGTTAACAAGACCCGACAGTGATAATGTCATTACACAACCTCCTGTGAAGTAGCCCTTTGAGGATTATTTCATTTCACCTGATTTACTTTGAACTTAATCTGTTTAGATGGAGCCTCGTAACCTGGCCATAGTGTTTGGTCCAACATTGGTCAGAACCTCCGAGGACAACATGACCAACATGGTCAACCACATGCCCGACCAGTGCAAGATAGTGGAGAACCTTATCCAGCAATATGACTGGTTTTTCACTGAGGATGGCGACGAGGACCCTGTGGTATGTGGCATTTCATTATCTTCTAGTATGCTCATAATATTTACATCATCTTGTTCTGTTTCATGTACATACATGTACATCTAACTCTGCTTGCATCAACTTGTGTGTATCAACAATAGTTTAAATGAGGTTCACACATTGTCTCTGTGGGTTCTTTAACAATCTTTTTTCAGATTTTACATAGCAGGACCTACAGTATATAGGTTTAGGTCACATATGTCATGCTTTTGTTTTGTTTTGATATACTGTATTTGCCTGCATGGCTTTCCTCATTATGTTGTAGTTTTTTATGAACCAGATATTAGAACTCTAACAAATCAACAAAACAACACTGACACATTTGTGAATAAGCACCTGAGACATGCTGATACACTTTGTTGGGAAAGAGAAAATAAATACCTCCTCTCTCTGCCAGTAGTTTGCGAAAGAATGTTTTCAGATCCAGTATTAGTAAAGTAAATAGTTTGTGCTTGTATTAGGATTAAAATGTTGTCTTTTTAATCTTTAAAAAAAGCATTTAATCCTTTAACTGCAATATGCAGAACAGTCATAATATTTAATTCTGAGAAGTCTGGCCAACGGGTAGATGTTCCCCTCTTGTCAAAGTGAATTGATTTTGTTAATCCCTCCATTTAACAGAATTTAATTTGTTCTCATTTTTAATCCATCCATTAATACAATCCAACTTTTTTTGGTGGTAATTCCCTCGTGTATATATTCTAGTGAGTCATTTCTCTCATCTCTCTTCTCTTTGTGATTCCTTCCATGTGCGCTGTGCAGACCACAGCAGAGCAGGAGAGCACAGTGCAGTCTCAGCCTGTGCCAAACATCGACCACCTGCTCTCCAACATCGGGAGAACAGCACCCTCACCGGGCGAAGTCTCAGGTAACTCAGGAGGCCTCTTTGTTTCCCTCTGAATTCATTGCTTCACCATTGCCACAGCAAATATATATTTTTACCCTGATAGTAAATATTGTATTTCAATGATAGTGTCACTACAGGTTATTGTAATAAAGTGTTTCAGATTGAATTGCTTAAGATAAGATGTTATGTCAAGATGAGGAGCATCATGCAAGTTGCCTTAATTTTAAATGCTTTGAGCAAAACAAGCCTGTCAAATTTAATTTCTGTTAAAGCAACCATTTTCAGTCATTTTTCAATTGGTACTCTCTGAACCATTGAGACATTTTTGAAAAATACTTTGCAATTTTTGATTAATTTGTCTATTTTGGATTCAATTCTGATTTGTTTTGCTGTTGGTGTTTTTTTGCCCAAAGAGATCAAATTGTCCTCGAGTTTTCTTTCTGTTTGTTTCTTTGCTTTATTCCTTTTTTCTTGCTCAAGTCATTTTTTCTCCCTGTGCTTTACCTGTGTTGAGACGGCGACTCCTTTTCTTTCAGTTCTTTTTCTTCCCCTCCTCCTCGTCTCTCACTTAATCCCGGCATGTTCTCTCCCGAAGAAAATCTAACAAACAAAACGCAAACAATGGAAGTTCTAACCCCTCTGACCTCTGCCCTTCTATGTGTAGTGTGTTGTTTTTCTCCTTTATCCCTTGTCCAGCACTCACACAATACCCAATCTTGACAACAGGCCAAGTGGGCGGCGTCTATCACTCGATGATGTCACTGATGGACTCTGTTTTGTCAGTGATGGACAGCTGGGACTGTAGGAAGAAGGACGAGTGTTGTGCCCAGTGTAGCTGCCTAGTCTGCAGAAACCCGCAGCTCTTTTAAATTTGGGGCGAAAGGAGGAAAAAAGATAAAAAAGAAAGAAAGAGAAGTCGATGTTTGTCATTTTTTCCTGTGGTGTGCACGTCTCATATTTCAAACAATACCCTAAATTGAGGGGATACAGAGCAATGCTGCTGCACTCTCTCTGAAAGCCCTTCTGCTGTCTCTTGTTGTCTCTTAAGCTGATCGCAAGGACAAGTAGCATGGTACGGTCAACCTCAGGTTCTCTCCCGGTCATGTGGTACAATGTGTCATGGTGTCTGAGGGTGGGCTCGCAGTGGTGGGACTGAGCTGGATGTTACCCCCAGCACACTTTGTGTTACACAACAGCAAAGCCACACACGCAGCCACGCCTCAGGTTGATTAGCAGGTAGTGACTGATGCACGCATAGCAGAGGATGGTGTGCTCCTTTGCTGCGGCAGGTAGTTTTTTTTTATTCGCAACTGCCTCCTCTTGTGTCTCTTTTCATCGATGTTGTCCGCAATGTCTTTATTTCAAAACGCTTGTCGTTATTCAACATTTTAAGACATCACATCTACACAGAGACACATACAGTACCTTCTCATCTCATACCGTTTACATAATGTACATCAGAGACTGACATGTCCACAGTCTATGTTCCCACACCTTTTAAACCAAAATCAGATCATCAAAAGCCTGTTTTCACTGCTGGAACTATTTCAGGAACCACTTCAGGAACTGCAGGGATTTTACCTGCCTCTACCAGAAGAACCTCCCTCTAAATTTAGTTTGTTTGCAGTGGGAAAGTCCACGTCTTCTCCTGCTCCTTCAATTTCAACTTTAGAAGTCTGAGCAAGTTGCTGACAGCTATTAAAGTCTAGTGTTTCAGATTGAGGCGAAAGGGATCTGGTGGCTGAAGTGGAGCAGTATCTCCGCAGACACTGAGACATGAGCTGAACCATTTTTCACATGATTAAAAAAGTGCCCTTCCCATGTAAACCATCTAATAGAAAGCGATCACAAGTTTAGAATGTTGCTCGTTTGAAATAATAATATTCATCCACCATAGGTTGACTAAATTCTGTAGGAAAATCTGCGTCATCTACATCCAGTCACAGTCAATAATGCGCTCAACACAACATGTATGTCAAATGCTGTCATCAGATATTATCATCTCTTATTCTGTGCGAAAGTAAACACATACTTTTCTAGTTCCTGACTTGTGTTCCTGTGGTTCCACAATTCCTGGAACAAATATTATGCCGTTGGCCTGTATTTTTATTTTTATTTTTTTTAAATTAGCTGTTGTTTGCGTGTTTTCTTCTTTTGAGAAGTGAGACATTTTGTGAACTCTTTGTTTGACCTTTTTTATGTTGCTGAAAATGACCGACTACATGTTTTAAAGGAGGAGTTAAACTAGCTCAGAGTAAGAGAAGTCTCTTATACTAAGGCTTGCCTGCGCCACCAAACACCCACTGATCTGTTCAGCTCAGGCCCCTCTCAGTCAGTCATCACTCCCTCTCTCCTGTGACGTCTTTGAGGTGGGAACGAATGCCCACAGCTGGTTGGTGGCTACATGTGATGCTCTGTGATTGGCGTGTTTGTCCGTGACGTGCCGTCATCTCATCGATACACGAGCATGAGCTATATGTGTCTTGTTCAACCGCCAGGTTTTTCCAGCTCCCTCCCTCTCATCCTTCATCTCAGGCCTCCTCTGCTGCCTCCTCCACTCTTCATAGAAACTGCTCTGTTGACTCCCGTCCTCTCTGTCACTCTTTCTGCGCCAAAAATGTCATCCGCTTCCACTGAGCTGCTCTCATTATCCTCTTCATGTCTGTTTGTTAGTTTCACTCTTAAAAAAACTGATAACCCTCTTCTTCTCCTGTGCATTTGTCTGTTGAGAGCAAATCGCAGATGTGGCCGCCTTTACTAATGACCTACTTTTCTTTAATGCAGATTCAGCATGTAGTGATTCCTCCAAAGGAAAGGTAATGTCCTCAATAATTTTTCATAGTCATCTTTTCTTAGTTTATTCTGGCCTGGAACCGTCTGTAATTATGTTTCTGTTCTCTCCCCTCAGGGCTTGTGGGGGTCAGGGAGGGATCAGTGTAGCAAAGAGATGCTGCGCTCCTCCTTCTTTGCGAACCGTAAACGCAAGAAGCCCAAGGACAAAGTTCTTCCCAGCAGCTCAGATGACGACCTGGACGGCGTGTTCCCCAAAAAGGAGCTCCCCGAGGAGAGTCAGGAGCAGCCATTATGGTCCCCAGGCAGCCAGACCGAGGAGGAGGAGGGTGAGACGGACGAAACTTGTGAGAAAGAGAAGCACAGACACAGCTCGGAGGAGCAGCTGGACAAAAGCAGCAGGGAAGAGTCTCTCTCCGCTGGCCTGGCGTCGCAGCCCTCTTTGCTGTCGGAGCACATTTCCTCCACCATTCGTTCTGGCTCTCCCTACGCCTCACCCCCCCACTCCCCAAACCTCAGCTACCGCATGCCGATGGTGCACCAGTCCTCTCTGTCGGATCCACCCTCCAACTACGATGACACGGTCTCTGACCTCGGTACGATGAACAGCACGAGCTCTCAGGCTTCGGTGCCCAGAGTGAGGCGCGGCAGGACCGTGGCACAGGGGCCGGAAGCCGGCCCCAGCGGTCTCGGGGCAGAGGTTTGCTCCATCACGTCAGACTACTCCACCACCTCCTCGATGACGTTCCTGACCGGGGCCGAGCTCAGCACGCTCAGCCCCGAAGTGCAGTCTGTGGCGGAAAGCCGGGGCGGTGACGACGCCGACGACGAGCGGAGCGAGCTCATCAGCGAGGGAAGGCCGATGGAGACGGACAGCGAGAGCGACCTGTCCGTCTTTACTGTGGGGAAAAGCGAGCAGATAGAACTGCAAGAAACTCCACGACCTCTCGCTTCCCACAGACTCATCGAATGTGACACGCTCTCCAGAAAGAAAGCCGCCCAACAGAAGACCGACAGCGAGTCGTCGCTGGACGGAGCTCGGAGCGATAAAGATTCCAACAGACTGTCTCGTGTTCTGGGCTCAGTCAAAGGCCGTTCGACCGGCAGCCTCAGCTCCTCGTCTCGCAGTGAGCTGGATAAGACTGAGCCCGCGTGGAAGCTTAAGATCACCGACCGGCTGAAGGTGCGCCTGCGAATGTCCGTGGACGACATGTTCGGCGTAGGCAGCCAGAGGAGCCGGTCGCCGGAGGGCCGCAGTAAGAAGAAGAACATCCGACGCAGACACACCATGGGTGGACAAAGGGATTTTGCGGAGCTGTCCGTTTTAGGGGACTGGCGGCAGCACATAGGCTCGGGCTCTCGGTCGGAGCTGTCGGCCGTGGACCGGCTCAAGCCCAAGTGCAGCTCTCAAGACTTCTCCATCGGGGACTGGATCGCCCGGGAGCGCCACCGCACCAGTAATCCCGAGGTCAGCCTGGACTTCGCCGAACAACAGGGGGCGCTGTGCGGCTCAAATTCACAAAACCTCAGAGCCTCATCCTCCTCCGAACTCCCGCATCGTCCGGCCGAGGCGGTGAACGGAGACGTCCCCCAGAGCAAAAACCTGAGCCTGTCGGCCACCGCTCACCCACACAAACTCACCAGTGCCCAGGTGGTCAACTCTCGCTTCTATCAGTACCTGTGATGTGACGGACATGTCTGTTCTTCGTCTGTGACACGTGTACTGTTCGTCCTTGGGAGTCTGTCAGTATCACGTCAGTGTGACCAATGTTTGTGAACGAGCATGTTGTAGACAAAAAGTTCCTCGAGTGTGTCTGTAAGTGGTGTGCGCCTGCGTGTGCTTGTGAAAAGAGTTTAACTGTACACAGGGATCGTGGATCTTGCTCATATATTAGGCATGGAACAAAGATACTGTTTATACCTTTATGAATTTTTTTTTTTTTTTTTAATGACAAATGTCTTTGCGATGGTTTCGCCGGAGGATCCTACCCCCCCCCCCCCCCCCCGTTATGCTGAAGACTGAGAGGACAGGTTTCTCGAGAAAGTGTGTGTGAGTACGTGCAAACACTCTTAAGATTGTGTTCAAAGGTTTCAGCTAAGTGGCTTTAAGAATGAACTGACTTCTAGGTTGAATAGGAAGTAGTGGGAAAAAGAGTTTTAGATTGCAGAGGAGCTATTTTTGTCAACAAAAAGTAATGTTCAAAATCAGAGTCTCAGTAACCAAATGAAGAATGTACAGACATGCTTGCTGTAATACTGACTAAGAGCTTTAGATGCTTGTGTTTTTCTCTAAAAGTGTACATATCCCTATTTTTCTGTGTACTTGAATTGTTTTTGGTACAGCCTGTGTGTGTGTGTGTGTGTGTGTGTGTGTGCGTGTGTGTGTGTGGACTGCTTACGAGCTCTCTGCTGTCAAAGGGGCCTTTTCCAAAGGTACAAAGGTGACGAGGAGATACTGGACATATGCAAATGGAACCAGTTGTTCTTTATTCTGGCGTTGAGATTTTAAAGGGCAGCGAACGTCTCGCTGTCGTTCATCTCAGCTGGAGATTGCACGCAAGAAGCAAAATAATCTGGGTAAATGAATCATTCAAACAAATCATGTATCTTCTCAATAGGAAGTGCCTCACAATGAAATGTTAAGGGTGCCATACTGTCTGTGTTCTGAAACACCAAGATGTTACTGTGAATGGCATCTGTATTGTCAACTCGTCATTCTACAGGTGATGAAACGAAATGCCGAGCTTCCATTCCTTAGGCATTCCACTCTGGTCTTAACAGTTTTGTACTTTTTTTCCCCCTCTCCTCCACCAGTTTTTATTTTTTATTTTTTGATTTTAACAGAACTTGAATTTTAATTAATTCCTTGTAAAATAAGTAACTTAAATGTACATATAAATGCCATGTTCTAGCTGCTTTACTTGACATTTCCATCAGATTGCAAGATCAAGGACAGTTTTGTGAGATGATGATGCTCGTGAGGCCTGTGCGGGCAGTTTGGTACTTCTCTATGGAGAGAGAGAGAGAGAGAGAGAGGAAACACTTGATTGATTGAGCTGGACCATTTGTACCGATGCTGTGTTCCTCTGACTGCGAGAGGGATGTGCACAGACTCCTGAGACACTGGAAATAAAATTTGTCAATGGCAAACGCTTTTTTGTTTTTGTTAACCTTGAAAATGCATTGGCCAGCCACTTAACACGCCCAACATTTCAAAATTGCTTTATATACAAGTTGCACATACAACATAAAGACTTAAACAATATAAGATTTATACACTTTGTACATCAGCTGACTGGAAACCACTGACCATACAAACAGAAGAGACACGGGGGAGAGAGAATCAAGTTATTGAACACACAAATCAAAGAAATTCACAAAATAATGTTTCAGCAGAGTCACCTCACCGTTATGCAAGTGTGGGAGGTGCAAACGGAATATTCTTAAACATTTGTTCCGGTATAATTCCCTCTTAAAAGCCGACATTGTTACATATTCTCCTTTTCTAAGATAAAAATGTTGAGTACTTTGTGTTCCAACCAGCGATAATCCAAGCTCTGCTCACTGCTTTCTCATTTCCAACATCATGTGGGCTCCTAACATGAACATTTCACCCACAGTTAAGGCACAGTGACGAAAAGAAGAGTTCCATCCACGTGTACAGGATGAGGACAGAAAATGGTGTCGCACTGTTTTGTATCTAAACCAGTGCCCTGGTTTTGTGGAGCAACCAAAAAGACCGATGCAACTGCACGTCCACTCGTAGACTTGGTACTAAGACACCGAACAGAGAGTCCGAGAATCGAGTCGTTTCATTTCATTTAATCATTCTCATGATCGGGAATCGGTTGGCAAAGGTGATCCGAAAGTGTCGGGCATTTCAAAAGTTAAATCTCAACCCCATGAATTTATTGTTACGTTGTTTGTGCTGCAAAGCGCTGGGTAGATGCACCTGCTTTGGAACGGGGGGGTGGGGGGCGCATTAAATGTCCAGCGATGGGCATCCTGCCGTCCCTCCGTTTATCCACTAGGGGGGAGCACTAGTCCATTAATTCCGATAGCAGAGGGGCCGGGTGCGGTGAGGAGAGGAGGCCCCGGCGTCAGACAGGGCAGCAGGTCGACGGATCCGGTGCATATTGTGCTGTGCAGGA